>LZPO01055330.1:53915-66304 GCA_001675575.1 Neotoma lepida
ACACACACACACACACACACACACAAATATTTAAAATAAATACATGTGTACCTTGTGAGTTCGGCTGTTCTTTCTGTGCATTTACTGTGTTGAACTGAGGCCATTAAAGGCTTTATACTTATAGCTTTGCCTTCTTNCATTTTTTTCCTCCTGTCTCCTAAANTCTCTGCTTTATTAGAGTTGGCCATTATCAAATGCACAAATACTAAAAAGTGTATCTTCATTTGGNATTTTAAAGTGTCCTCTTGTTTTCAAGTTCTGGTCATTTATTTGTTACTCCAAANGATTCTTATGTTTTGACTGGATGCAGAAGTAGAAGCTCTCAGTGAGGACAACTGACATCTCTAGGAAATCTGTTTCTGGCATTTTTCTTTGGTGTACTTAATTCCCTTGGCCAAAAAATTGGCATATACTGCTGCATCCTTTTTTTTTTCCTTAATGTGTTGTTTCTTCAGACCAATACATTGGCATTTATGTTGCAAGANGTGGATTCACAAGATGCTGAGTTGAGGGTGCTTTGGGCTTCTTACCTTCTTTGTTTAAGGNTTTTTGGACAACATATANGTGGTTATTATCTTCTTTAGAGAGACTAGAAAAGTTTATNGATTCTGCTAGNTCTTTTGGGTCCCAATAACTGAGAGACAGTGGTATCTGTCAGGCCAGGAATATTCCTCCTCTTTGCTCAGATTGGCATCCACAATGCATCCCCAAACAGACTTAGCTTCCTCTCTCTAGTTCTCCTTGGTCTATAACAAGAATGCCCTTTATTCAACAGCAGGAGCACTCTGCTGTGGGTCAAGGCATCTTACTTCATAGGAAGACCTTGCTTGTCATTTTTATCACTGATTTGAACCACATGACCCTTCCACTCATCACTNGGAGCACCAGCAGCTACTTCTGTGGCCATACACTTCTTTTAGAAAGTTTGAAGTTAGCATTTATCATCCACTTCAGTGAGTTTCTGGCATCCAGTGGCTGGGAAGGAGATGTTCAGCTTCATTTTGACACACCTCTGTCTAGGAGGCATCATGGAAATGGGGTCAGAGTGTTCTTCCTGGCCCTTCTTGGCCTTTCTTGTTTTGTGACCTAATCTGGGATCAAGATCTTGACCTCTATTTTTAAAATTTTGGTTGAATCTTTGTTTTCCTGATATTTATTAGCTCACCCATTTAAAAGATTATTTTCTAAGCCCTTTCCTCCCTCTAGCTCTTGTTCTCTATTTCTTGATTTCTTTTTATCAGATAAATCTAATATGAAAAATTGTTCTTTCAGTAGTGAGACCAAGCCCTTTACATATTATAAATTGTACCAGACACTTTCCCTTTCATATTATTTTGTTTCATGCTTATAGAAACATGTGGTATGCATAAGTTACATTGTTNTCTGTGTTTTAGTTACTTATTTCTGAACAGTCTTTTGGTGTTGTNGAATGTTCACCCATTTGTTNTATCATCATTGTTACAGTGTATCATTACATGTTCCATATTCCCTATTCCCCTTACCTATTGTCTNTTCATTCTCTAGTCTAAATAATAGGATTTTCTAGAACTTCATAATTCTTTTCATATACTCCTCCTTTTCCCTTCTCATTGTCTAATCTGAAGTGAAATTCTTTTACTTCTAATTTTCCCTTGTAAGTGTGTACTTACATGAGACAACCAGCTCCCTAACTCTGCTTTCCATAGGCTTTCTCTCCCTGGTAATGCATGCCTTCTTCCCTTCCCAGCACAGTCCCTGAGGGGCTTTCTGTATTTATTAGTAATCTCAAGCCACTATCCTCTGTGACCTTGCATGGAAAGGTCTAGAATTAGAGGAAATGACCGACAGTAATTTTACCCATGTATACATCTTAGTGGTCCTTTGAGGGCTGTCACAGAAAGCATCTTGTGGAAGAAGGCAATCCCTGACTCAGTTCTGCCAAGTATAAAATGTGCTNTCTCCTCTATTCAGCTATTTCTAACTCTCGGAATCAATGTTTTCTCAAGTCAGTGCTCCTTGAGTGATGGGNCTGTGTTCAAGTCAACGTCAGAACTCTANAGCCCGGGATTGNTCACATCAGTAGAAATTATTGAATAGAACACGGAGGTCAGCACTTAAGCTTTTATTGATGCATTGGGATGGACAGATAGCANATATAAAACAGCTCTGAAAACCCCTGAAAGCTGAGGGGAATTCAGTGCAGAGAGAGGACCNCTTCCATGTCTTCCTGTTTCTNAGAGTGTCTGCACAGCAAAACAGGCAAGAGATGTGAGTTTAGACAAGAAAGCACCTTGTAGAAATGATCACTGAGAAAGAAGCAAATGAGAAGANTCATGGCTTTCCATTGGTGTTCCAGGGCAGGGCAGGGCAGGGTAAGCTAACCTCACTCCAGCTGTCTTTTGGTACTGGGCACTGGAGTCAGGAAAAGTCATGGCTGGTCTGTCTTCAAGTAGGAATATAGTCCCTTGGCTGTGATTCCTTTCTTCTCCTCCATCTGTGCTGTATCCTGGCCCTGAGCTGAAGGAACATGAGAGTGNAGGCTACCCGGATTCTGGCTTCGGATTACTATTTCCCTTGTGTGGTCGTTGACCCACTCATCTCTAATCACGGTGGGTACACTCTCTCTCTGCCCTCCTTTTGGACTTGGGTGATTGCTGCTACAGTCTTGTCTTTCTTTCACAGTACTTGTCTCAGTCTGGACCTGGCCTCCCAGTACTGGCTCTCCTGTCTCACAGTTGCTTACTGGTGTCCAGCCTTGCCCTGTACCTGANTGTATCTGGGTTTGTCTCTTTTCTGGAGCCCCTGCCTGACTTGCAGACTGGCTCCTATCATGCTCCAAGGTCTGAGAGTATGATCCAATCTGTGTCTGAAANTGTCCTGTCCCTACCTGTCCTGCNTGACTGCTGTCTTGACCATGGATCTCAGTCCTGTTTTGGTCATAGATAGACCCATGTGTCTGGATGCTGCTATTTCCTGCCTGCTGACTCCTGTCTTGTTCCATTGTCTGGGTGTATGTCTGAGTGTATGACTCTGCCTGTGCCTGGTGGTGTTCTTTAGCAGCCTGNCCTGCTTGGTTCCTATCTTGGCTGTGAGTTTCAGTCTCTCTGTTCTGGTCATAGATGGATTCCTGTGTCTGGATGCTGCCACTTCCTGTCTGCTGCCTACAGCCCTGTTCTACCATCTGGGTGTGTGTCTGAGTATGAGACCCTGCCTGTGTCTGGTAGTGTTGTGTAGCAGCTTGGCCTGCCTGGCTCCTGTCTTGGCTATGGCTGCTAGTCCCTCTGTTCTGGTCACAAGTGGACCCCTGTGTCTGGNAGGCACCTGCTTGGGTCTGAGTTGTGGCTCCAGCTGTGGTCTCCTCTGTCTGTTGGGTAATNTGTGACTGCCTCTCTGACCTCCTCTCTCTGGTCCTACTCTTGTCCTCTGTTCTNGGGGTCTGCTCCACCTGTCCTGTCACTTGTGTTTGCTGGCTTACCACCTCCTGTCTCTGAGACTCAGNCTCCCTGTCGTGACTGCTGCCCCNTGTAGGGTAGCTTTCCTGACTCTGGGTGTATGTCCCCACCCTGACCTGTTCTTCAGACACCTGATCCCTCTGTCCANGGCTGCTGTCCTCACAGCACTGCTCTGCTCCATCCCTTCCCACTCCGGTGCCACCTATCTGGCCTTGCNCCAGCTCTTTTGAGGATCCAGGATAGCAGCTTTCAGACTTGTCAGACATGCAAGCACCCCTAGGAATCTCATTCAGTGTCTTAAAGCAGGCTCGAGCAACTTTAAAAACTANGACCAGGAATTCCTTGAAATCTACAGTTCCTGTGTTGTCTTCATCCAGCAGGCGCAGGACTTCATCCACAGTNGAGGGATCATGGGGATTCTGGGGGAGAGATGAGGCCAAGTCAGCGCTGTTTTCTAAGGAGAATCTGGTCAGATCCACTGCACTNAGCTTCTAGGCTCCCTCACCCCACTGCAGACTGGGAGCTCTCAGACCCACAGCATCATGGTGTAATGTTTCATTGTTGGTGTCTTTTGTTGTAACATCTCTCTTACTCAAGGAGTACTTTTGTTTTATATATCCTTAATTTCAGATCTGCAGGATGATGGACTGGGTAAAGATGTGTTGAAGACGGAACACATGTACTTGTATGCAACTGTCTGGGCTCCTGGCTCCTTCTTGTGGGTGCCCTTGGCACTTTGCCCCGGGACCAATCCTACCATAAGTACAGCAGGAACCTGGACCCATGGGAATCCCAAGAGCTCCCATGATGGGGAATCCTAGCAGGACAACAGGCTGCTCTAAGCATGTAGCACCATCCTAGTGTGCCAGTCTTTGTACCTAAGGACTTCCTTATTCAGTCTGCTTTAGATATTAACCAAAGGCAGAAAACTGCATTAGGGCTCTGGCTTTGGTTTGCTAGGTGGGGTTGGTCTCTCGGAGTCCCCTGCACCCACAGCTGTTCAGAACTAGTGCTTCAAAATCTCATTTTTGACCTGACTAGTGAGCTAATATTCCTAAGCAACTGCTTTGTGCGAGGCGAGAACAAGCTCTTAATAGATACTAATAAGAAATCACGTTTCAGAGCTGTGTAGGAAATGTTACTGTGTGAGATTTGAGAAGCACCAGCCTTTCTAGGCCATTTGAAGAGCCTGTTCTTGCCTGAACTGTCTGTCCCCTTGGAGTCTCTTTACCTTGTTTTGAAATTAAAATTAATCTAAAGAGAGANTAAGATCCAAGGATCTGCCCTTTCTCTAAGGATCAGGACGTGTCGCCTGCCATGACCTCCTTCCCTCCATGTCTTTTGTGTCTGCCTGCACAGCTGCCAACAGAGCTAGCAGGCTTGAATTTAGCTTGAATGCTCGTCACATTCCCCAGGTAAGAGCCCTTGCAGGAAAACACGCTNTGGCTGTCCTTATCATGTTTCTCGCTCTCATCCCCGCATATCATACCACTATGACGTCAGCAAACTCATGTTCCAGGAGCCTCTTCAGCTCCCCCCTCGTGAGCACTTTGCAGCCACCCTCTGACCTGGCATAGCAGCCGAAGGCTTCGATGATCCCGTGAATGTTTTGCAGCAACTGAGGCATCTGTGAAGCTAAGCTGGAAGATATGAAAAGCCCCTTCATGGGCACCGTAGTCAAGCCCCTGCTGTTTCCTCACAGTNCTCTGTGGCTTCGTCCCTTCATTNTGTCTNCAGCTATATTTTGGGTTTCTCTACCTTTCTTCATCCTTTCCTCAAAATGCACTTTATGGTGGGAAGGAGAAACCCTCAGCACTTGGAAGGAAGTTTCTAAGTCAACATTTAATGCCAAGCTTCATCACCTACCTGATGTGAACTGGACCAAGATGCTTCGAGTTTCTGAGCCTCAGTTTATTCACTGTGACTGAAGCTGATACTTAGCACTTACTTCAGAGAGTTGTCATAAAGACTTAGAAGATAATCCGTAAAAGGCACCCTGCTGATGTCTGGTTTATGCTAAGTGGTAGCTATTAAGTATCATCATCATTATTATTACATACCTATATATGTATATAATTTATGAACAACTACAGACATTGTACTGCTCACAAAGCACTTTCCTGTATAACATAGCTTNTGACACTTATTATCACTAGTATTTTCATAGGTGAGGAAAAGGGCTCAGAGGACGTAGGTTTGCGAAGGCCACACATTATTTTCTTTTAACCCATATGCAATTAGTACTTTATAATATACCTTTGGACATATTTTTTGCCTGTCTCTAGNANGATAGTGTCCTACTGGGAATATCAGAAGGCAGTAAGTACACACAGGNGTTAGCTCCTCTTTTGGCTTGAAGCTCCCTGGAAGCTCCAAGGGCCCTACCCTCTTGACTTCCCTGGAGAAGNGATTCAGGAAGAAGGTGGGATGCACCTGTTGGGGATACTAGGGTTAGGGGTGCCTTTCTGGTGTCAAGATGCTCTGCATATACTCTCTGCCCTCAGTCCTGGAACCTGTCAGAGAGGGNAGCTTCTGTAAGAGATGTATGGTCCACCAAGTCTAAAGGCTGGAATGATGGATGGTTCCCAGTCAAAGGAGAAAATTGTCATTTCCATTAAGCAGGTGAAGGTGAAGACATGTGTAACTGAATGGGCAAGAGGCATAATTGTGTTAAATAGAAGACTTGGAGAGACCAAAAGGAGGAGAGGTGCCAAAAATGATAAGGTTCAAGTACAAGGGGAGATGGAAGCTTGCAGCCTCTGGAAAACCAGGGAAGGGACCTTGGAGTTGGAGAGGATGGCATAGGTAGAGAAGCAAGGAATGAGGGGAGGGAAGGAGGCATGATTCAAGAAAAAGCAAGTCAGTGTGGTCGGAGGATTGAGGAGGTCTAGACCCCAGGTGGGTTGTGCAGGGACAACTTTTCCACTGACCCTGGAGTCAGTAACTTAGATTCTTCCCTCTGTGTGCCTTAGGGCATATAACTTCAAATATCTCCCTTAACACAGATGAAAACCCCTCACCCCTGCGTTTTAAAACACATGACAGTCTTTAATCACTGACCTATAAGTAGTGAAAAGAACAAAATGTCATTTTAGTGATAATTCAGATTCTTAGACTAAATCTACAAATTCATCTTGCCTATGTATAAACGTAGAGTCAGGAAGGAAGTTCATATTAGCCCCTTCCTCCATAAGACAAGAAGCTTATGGTGTAAGACAAACTGATTCTGATTCCACAGGCTCTGAGCACGGCAAAGAACCTTCCAGAACCTTAGGGGGAAAAGTTATGCTGATCCAGGAAGGTGCGTGGGTGGTGGGTGGCCCCATTGCTGCTGCCCACACCATCCAGTGAGAAGAGCTGNAGGCTAGAGCCAGGAGAGGAGAAAGCTGGATTGCCTCAGAAGAGCAGCGTTTCCCAAGAGCTCTGGCTCCAGCCTGCCTGAGACTCTATGGGGGCCCTTCCTACCTCCGCTAGGCACTGAGTCCTGACAGCTCACATCTGACAGCCCTGGATTCATGAGCTTAGCTTGCCAAGACACTGAGAATGAGCAAGAAGTTCTTCTGGAGGGAACTTACCTAATGCCCAGGCAGGATGGGACAAGTTTCTGTTAAGCAGTANGTAGAGTACCTGTGAGTGGGATGAGAACCTTTTATAGAGGATTTAATGGCACCGTATGTATTTTAGACAGGATGTCTCCACCCTACAAGAAGGCTTGATTCATCCAAGGCTCAGCCCAGCCCAGCCCCACCTCCTTTCTTCTTCAACTCACCTTCTGACCCAAGGCAGCTTCCCTTTAATTACAGGCCCTTTCTACCACGGTTGGAACTGTCTCTTTCTGTGTCTGTCTTCTTATGACTAGGAGCTCCTTTCCAATGAGTTAGGTTCAGCAGTACTTTACACAGGCCTGAAATCCTGGGGAATATTCCTCTCCAGGAGCCTGCAAAGCCATAGAAGTCTTGTTTCTTTATTCAAGCATTCAAGAACATATCTGTTTCTTGAAGATTATTCTTTTCAAAGTTTTTTTTTTCCTTTCTGATATTGCTGCTGTTACTTAGACATGTTCTAAGTTCTTGTTTTGGAATTGCCTAGTTTATGAGCCCCTAAAAGATTGCAGTGTGTGCCTGTGTATGTGCACACATGTATGTCCACAGGCATGGAGGCTAGAGGTAAACCTCAGATGTTGTTCCTCAAGTACCTTCCACACTCCACTTTTTTTCTGAGGCAATCTCTCACTGGCCTGGAGCTTGCCCATTCAGCTAGGCTGGCTGGCCAGAGAGCTCCAGGAATCTGCCTGTCTCCACTCCCCTGGTCCTGGGATTATAAGTATACACCACCACACCCAAGGTTTCTTATTCTAGATTCTGGGCTTGAACTCAGGTCCTGTGCTTTTAAGTTAAATACTTTATAGACTGAGCTATCCCCCCCCGCCATCAGATGTGGTTTCAATTGTTTTGTTTATATTACATTCAGACCACAGTTTCTCCTCCCTCCTCTCCTCCCAGTCCCTCTCTCCTTCCCCTCTGCCCCTCCCCCATCCACTCCTCCATATCTATTCAGAAAAGAACAGGCTTCCATAGATATCAACAAAACATGGTATTTCCAGCTGTAGTAAGACTAATACCTCCCCATGAATTAAGGCTGGGCAAAGTGACCAGTATGAGAAATAGGGTCCCAAAAGCCAGTAAGAGTCAGAGACAGACCCTGCTCCCACTGTTAGGAGTCCCACAAGAAGACCAAGCTACACAACTGTCACATATATGCAGAGGTCCTAGGTCAGTCCCATGCAGGCTTCCTTGTTGTTGGTTCAGAATCTGTGAGATCCTATGAACTCGGGTTAGTTGATTCTGTAGGTTTTCTTTTGATGTCTTTGCTGGTTTCAATTTTTGTTCAAACAAAAAAAAAAACCCTACTTTCTGCTCTGAATAGGTAGCATTTTACAGCTGATGAGAGAAAGGGCTTAACATGATCACCATGGTCTTTTCACGGACAGAAGGAACCCAGTGGCCCTGTGGATATGAGAGGCAAGACCAAAGGGAAGAATCTTTCTTCATACTGACTTGTACAAACCCCTTTCCTCCACACCACAGCCTATCTAAGGGGAAAGGATCAGTCATTCAGCCTGGGAGAGCAGCTGAGCTTTCACAGCCCTGGTACCCTCCTTTGGTTTCTCTCTTGCCCTATTTCATACTCACTGTTTCTGGACCACAAGAGGAATGTAATTGTCAACTGTGTCTGTGCACGCTCTCACACTTTCGTGCTCACATGCACACATACAGACTAGAGGCCATTGTAGACAGTTTGTCAGACTCAACATCATTTGTTAAGTCAGGTGTCTCTTCTGATGTAGTGTCATCTGCATCACCTGTCAGATCACCATTGGTTAGTGGGAGAGACACCAGGGCTTCTCACGAGCCGAGAGGCAGATGACTTCTCACAATGAAGATTTTTGAATGGCCTGAATTTCTGTCGTCATAGCAGCAGCCACAAATCCATCCTTTACTGAAAGTCTGCTCACCAGACCTTACACACACTGAGAAATGCACAGTGGTGAAGTGGGGGTGCCTAGAGGGTGGCCATTTATGCTGTACCCTCAAAGTAGCAGACAATGTTAATTGAATTTACCTAAAAACACTCACATTTTGAAGATATTCTAAAGACTGACTGATTATTAACTCCATGATTGCAGAGTTAGAGTGCTACAGTGAGAGCCAAAATGACCTCAGGCTATCCCTAATACTTTTAATAGCTATTTATCCTCCACCTGTGTGTCTGAATTAACACCAACTTGACNTGTAGATTAAACTTGAAATACATTGCTAAGCTTGACATGCCTAGCTTGTACCAACTCAGAAGATGAGAATGTCACCAAAGCACATTTAGACTTCTAGCAAAGATTTCCCTGGCTTGCTGACACTCATCTTCATGATGTACCATCAGTATGTCCAGCAAGTGTGATTTGTAACTATTTTTTGTTCTGAATCTGTAAAAGGTTTGTGTAACTTCCACGATGGAACATGTTACCTGAGGCATCCTGAATTGAGGCACCCTGAATCAGTACTATCAGGTCATGTTCACTCATGTTTAAGAATAAACTATTTCCCTTGGAGCAAAAGTTGTTTTATGTCAAAAACCCAGGACATTCCATGATTCTTTTCTTCACTTTGGAAAGAGTTAAACATTTCTGCAGACTAGAGAGCTGTTTCCAGAAGCAGTTTGTATGAAGAGAATTTGATGGTATTTGTTGTCAACACATCCTAATTGAAAGAAAGGTGACAGAGACATGGTTCTTGGAAGGGAAACAAACAAAACAAAATAAAACAGTCAACAGTTCTGGGCCTCTGTTGTCCTCTCTCCAATTCTTATCTCCCCAAATCGCCCTGTAAAGAACACCTTGGAAACTCAGTGAGTAGCTCCGAGTCAGCCCTGGAAATGTCAGACAGGATTAGATGGATGCCTGATAACCCTGCTGACAAGAGTCTGGTGACTTAGGATATATCACTCCTTCTGAGTCTAATCCCTGACTGACAGATGGTGCTGGCCCTGTTGTGTCTCAGTTATGTTCCAGGCAGTGCATATAGATATCATATTCAGCATCCTTTTTNTGGCTACAGCCAGAAAAGCTATAATCTGCCATTTCTAGGACTCTGAATTTCTCAGTCTTCATAGAGAAAACAAACTAGAAATTCCTAATCTCTTTCCCATTGCCAAAAGAAGAAAATTCATGGCAGGAGCTATTGGGGATAGGGGAGTTTCCTTTTCCTGCTTCGTCAGAGTCCTTCTCAGAATTCTGGTGTCCTGATGGTACAGAAGGTTTGTTGACTCATGGGTAATGGAAACAGATATATTTCCCACTGTGTTCTTGCTCTTATATAGTCTCTAGTAAAAAGTATGGACCTGTCATTTCCCATTACACTTGACTTCCTGCAAGCCTTTCTGTTTTAATGCTTCCTCTCTATCTCCTACACAAAGAGACCTTCCTCTGTAAATGTCACTGTCTCCTCTGTCATATGTTTCCAGATTGTCCCAANCAGATGAGAGTGTTCATATGCTTTGTAGCCTGCTCACAGCACTCTTGCTGGTGCATATTTACAGCTTTTGTTTTACTGTACTATCACTATCATTAATTGTCTGTCAGCTTCCTTTCCAGAGTATGTCCCTTTTGGAGAACAAAGCAGATCTGTAGTAAATGTGACAACTTCCAAAGGAAGCCCTGTCCATTTTATTTTCAGGAAAGTGTCGCTGATATATGAAGATTGGGTGGTACATCATCCAAACTATGCCAGTCTCCAGGTTTCCACTGCACTAGAGCTACCGGCCACAATCCCTGTGTTCATGGGTATAGAGTAGGACACTTAGTACATCCCAGGACCAAACTAGGGGAATCTCTGAGGCAGATCTGCATCAGGGTGGACCGGATTGTGCAGGTTTGAATTCTGTAAACCTGATGGTGTTGTTCTCTGGTAGGGCTGGTCAGCATTTGACTATTTCCTCTTCCATTAACCAAACACCAATCCCTCCCAGAAGTATCCAGGATTAAAGGTAATGGCCGATGACAGCTGTCCTGAGCAACAAAGGAGCACCAAGGGTGTGCAGAGACTAAGTAGAGGGTTATTCTAGGGGCTTGGAAACGCAGTTCTTATTTGATGAGAATAGGATAAGGTGCTGAATATTGAAAGCTTTAAAAATAATTATTTTTGACAATTCAACATATATATCCACTGTATTATGATCATATTTACCTCCATCCTGTTACCCGTCTTTGCCCCCAANTCCTGCTATTCCCCCCTTCTTCCCAATTAGAATTCCTCCTGCTTTCATGTCTTTTTGTAGAACTTTTGAGGTCATTTTGAAGGCCATTGGACATTTTCTAAATTTATACAGTCATTCTTTGTAGAGCACCTTCACCAGGCTGGCACTGGCAAGATGAGAAACACATATCCTTAGGGACAGANACACAACTCCGACATGTGACTGGCTACATGGTCTAATAAACCTCAATTTACTTACCTGTAAATGCCATGACCTTTACTTATACCAGCTGCTTATGGTCAGGTTATAATATACATCAAGGGGCTGTACAGATGGTGTAGCCAAGAAAGATTTTGCCATGCAAGCATGAGGAGTTTGAACTCCAGAACTCATCATTAAAAACACACTCTAATCTTGGTTCTCTTGAAAGCAACTTGGGGTGAAAAGGGTTTATTTAAGATTACAAATTACAGAACATCATGGAAGGAAGTCAGAGCAGGACCTCAAGGCAGGACCCTGAAGGCAGGAACTGAATGAAAGACCATGGAGGGACAATGTTTTCTATTATCTTGCTCTCATGGATTGCTCAGCCTGCTTTCTTATGCAAACTAGGACCTGCACAAGGGTGGCANTGCCCACAGTAGGCAGGGGCCTCCCACATCAATTGTTCATCAAGAAAATGCCTGCACAGACTTGCCTAGAGGCCAATTTCATGGACCTCAATTCCTCGATTTTAGTTCCTTTTCCCCAGGTGACTCTAGTTTACATCAAGTTGACAAAAACTAATCGGTTTATACATATACATAATAAATGTGAAATTATTTATAAACTAATGAACCCTAAATCATGCATGGCTTATTACTGGCATTTAAAGTAATGATAATGAATGAGCCTTTTGATTACAGGAAGGAGAAATATACATGAGATTAATAATCACATGGCTCACACACTCTATTCTTTAAAAATCAACTAATAAGTAACTTGTACAATAACACAATTTCAGAATAATTAGAACTAAAGCTAATGATAGGTGCTATTATTTGCAAATTAATTGCAAGTAAAATTGTAATTATCTATTAAACAGAAAGAAATAATATTCACTGGATAGAACTTTTATGTCTCCATAATTAGACACAGCTTACAATGATCCAAGCTCATTAGCACCAGATAGAGTCTTTTGGAGATTGTGGTCAGTCATTTGGGTGCCTG
>LZPO01055330.1:67379-77406 GCA_001675575.1 Neotoma lepida
CCAGACATGACCTTTTATTGTTGTTAAGCTAGAAACTGAGGGGTCGGGGAGGTGGCC
This sequence comes from Neotoma lepida, assembly GCA_001675575.1. NCBI lineage: Eukaryota > Metazoa > Chordata > Mammalia > Rodentia > Cricetidae > Neotoma > Neotoma lepida. The sequence continues at coordinate 67,437 of LZPO01055330.1, forward strand.
CAGTCAGTAGATTACTGTGTCAAAAGCATAAGGACCTGAGTTCGGATCCCCAGCACCCCATACTAACCAGGTGCAACAGAGTGTCTATAATCCCAGCACCAGGGCTTNAGACACATATGGGATTCTCAAACTCACTGTCAGCCAGCCTAGCTGAATTGGTGAGCTTCAGGCTCCGTGAGAGACCTTGTCTCCAAAACATAATATGGAGAGACACTCAGAAGAAACCTGATATTGACCTCTGGCCTCCACACGCACATGTGCACACATGCACATTGCCTACATGCACACATGTCCACCCACACAAGTATGTACACAGACATGCCTGCACACACACACACACACACACACACACACGGGCTCTGTATGCCAACTGACTTCAGACTCCTCCAAAAGAAGCTCAGAGACTTCAAGTAAATCCTATAAATTCTTTGAGCCTTGGTCTTTTGTCTGAGAATGGAACTTGTATAATACTTTTCTTTCATGGGTGGTGTATAGATTTAGTGAAATAACGAGCCTTAAAAAGTTTTCCTGGTGATTGGTGACAGTAGGCTTTCAGTGAATAGTGAACTTGCNATGCCAGTAATGAAGATAGGGTCAAAGGTGGTAAGGGAACACTGGTAATTTAGAGTTGAGCTCATGATCCTTAAACAAGAAGACTTAATGTGGTTAAACAGAGAGACCAGAGGCTCCTGTGGTCACGAACAAGGTTTTAGAGTATAACACGGTTGGGTAATGAGCATGTGTGCATGCTTGTGTCATCTGTAGATACATCTACTGTAGTTTCAACATGCCAAGTAGCAAAGTGGGGTCAGAAGTCATCTGATTTGCAGTGGATGAAAATTCTGAACAGCTGACCACAAATGGACATTTGTCAGAACATTCTCTGTTGCTTTATCAAAGCTATGGCACAGGGATGTGAATATTTGATGACTGACATAGAAACAGACTACATAAATAGAAAACCCAGAGGACCACACCTGCATGGCTCCACAGTTCTCAGGAAGAAGACTGGAATTCACCCCAGAAGCACCTGCTATTCTGAAAGCTACTATGAATGTATAGTTGATCCCTTCTCAAAATAAAGCTCAAACGGTTTTAAGATTATGTGGGGTCTGTCACTTTTAATTCATTTTGCCAACAGTTCCTAAGGTCTAAGCAAGTGTCTTGCCCAACCAGGGAAGGAGAGCTTGCTGCCTTCCAGAATCCAGTGCTCAGATTGTTCACACAGGCATACAGATCCCATGTCTTGCAAGGAGGGTGCGGGGACACCAGATTTTCTTCATGTACTATTCCTGAAGCTTCCATTCTGGTTGTCTGCCTTGGCAACTGCCTCAGATGGAAAGCTAACACAAACCCTGCAGTGTGGGGAGTGTGTTGGGGGCAATGTAAGGTCCTCAGAGTGTATCACTCCAGGAGGAAGTTCCAGCTCTGCTCCACTGTGGTGAAAGGTGCAATTTTTGTTTGTTTCTTAAACGTGGAAACTATTCTTGCATATCCCAATGCTAACAAGCTTGCCCTTTCTGACATGGTAACTACCCCTACAGTGAGGGCAAGAGGCCAGCTCTCCGTATGCTTCTAGAGCCCTGGCTGCAGCACATAGCAGGAGCTCAGACAGCACTCTTGTTCAGCCTGGTTTCTTCACAGGGTGTGCTAATTAGAACTCTTCAGGGACACAGAACCACAGTATGTACCTAGATACCTCTGTGAAGACAGGCTTTTAATCAAGAGCATACCTCAAGGAATAGGTGTTCACTCAGTTGTAGGGACTGGGAAGTCTAAATCTTCAGGACTAGTGGGTTGGAAATTTCGGTGGGGGCTGACAGTGCAGTGAGTCTATTGGCAGGCTCTCTTCCTCTGAGGGCCTAGGGCTTTTCTCCACAGTCTCTCCCCTACTTGTGTGTGACCCATCTACCTTTGAAAAGATAACCTGCTTTATTCAAAGTCTGCTAATATAAACATTAGCCACATTGAAAAAAATATCTTTCTGGCAACATCTATATTGTGTTTGACCAAAAATCAGGTATCAGTGTTTGTGTATGTGACACATCAGTTTAGATAGCACAGGTTGCAATTTCCTCCGGACATGGCTTCTCACAATGGAGGGTTTCCCCTGATGACTTCCTAGTNTATCGATAGTTTCTCAGTACCTTGGGGTTTCATTTGTTTGTTTGTTTTAGTCTGTCTATCTCCTCAAGAGATATATGAAAGCCTTAAAAAATGATTTATTTGTTTTTCTTTTAATCTGTACGAGTGTTTTGCCTGCATGTGTATTTGTGTGCCATGTGTGTGCCTGGTGCAGAAGAGGATATCAGATCCCCTGGAACTGGAGTTTCAAATGCTTGGGAGCTGCCATACATGTGTCAGGAACTGAGCCCAGGTTCTCTGCAAGAGCAGTGAGTGCTCTTAACCACTGAACCATCTCTCTAGCCCCCAAGTATTTTAATTAAGCAGTTTAAAATTCTTATTAAAAGTTTATATGTGCTTGAAAGAAAAGTCAAGACATCAAAAGAAAAATGAACATCATTATAATTCTATTACCAAAAGTAGATTGCGTATCTTTCCAGTCATTTTATGTATACAGATAAATGATGATAGTAGTCCTCTATCATAATACTATACTGAGCTCCAGATATTGGCTCAGTTTATCCTTCCAGTAAGGTAGGGGCTACTGTTATTTCCATCTCCAGACAAAGAAAGTAAAGCACAGAAGGGTTAAGTGACCCAGTGTAAGTTACAGTCAGTGAATGGTGATTGACCCTTCAGACCTAAAACCACAGTTCTGGAGTTTGGACCTTCTACTTCATTTATACTCTCTCTCTCTCTCTCTCTCTCTCTCTCTCTCTTTCTCTCTCTCGTGTGTGTGTGTGTGTGTGTGTGTGTGTGTGTGTGTTCACACATAAAATATGAGGAGTCAGTCTATATTTGGATAGCAATTATTCAGTTTATTTTACCTAGTTTTCATATAATTAGGGGGAAATTTACATTTTAAAGATCATTAGATAATCTTCAGCAATTTATATCATTCTTTTAAAAATTCATTTTGTATCTTTGTTTCTTAACGTAATTTTTAAAATTGATTCTTTGGGAATTTCACATCATGCACCCCAGTCCCACACATCTCCCAGTCCCTCTGCATCCATCCCTCACCCTTGTAGTGTCCCCCAAAAGGAAAACTAAAAAGGAAATTAAAAATAAGATACAGATTTTAAAAATGAAAAAAATAATAAATAAAATAAATAAAAACACAAATAATAGGGCTGGAGAGATGGCTCAGAGGTTAAGAGCACTGGCTGAGTTCAATTCCCAGCAACCACATGGTGGCTCACAATTATCTATAATGAGATTTTGTGCCCTCTTCTGGCCTGCAGTGCAGGCACACACGCAGGTAGAACACTGTATGCATAATAAATAAATAAATACAAATGAGAATATCAATTTCAATTAAAAAAACAAACCAACAAAAAGCAAATAAAACAAAATGAAACACCACTCCTCCGTCTTTTCCTCTCCATCAGCCTCTTCATTCGTCTTAGTGGCATTGGGAGCTGCTGTATGACATGNCGTATACCCTTTGTCCAAACAGCTTTCTTTGTCAATGTTCATTATATAATGTATGTTGGTCAGGTTCCAGGCCTCTGGCCTCTGGCAGACCATCAACACTGGACCCCCATTGAAACTCCCCAGACATCCTGCTGTTGCCCCAAGTCATATAGACCAAGTGGCCATGGCTTTGCAGGATCAATCCCTTCATGATCTCCAGTAGGTTGTAGATGGGATAGACATTAGGATATGCCAGCTCAAAGCCCTGGATGTGTACCTGGGTGGTTTCTGAGTTGGTCAGTCTGGGCTGCTGGGACTATTTCCCTCTGGTGGGGAGTGGGGCCATCTTTCCTAATTGTGGGGAAACAGTTCTTTTATTAGGGGCAGGGCCAGCTTTCCTGTGCTAGGGTGATTGGGTCCATTATCCCAGGGCAATGGAGGGATAGGGTCAGCTCTCCAGTGAGGGATGGATGGCTCTCCCCAGGCTAGTGAGGGATGGAGCTCACTCAATGAGGCCCTTGCACTTCAACTCATGATTCAACACATGGTTCACATGGACCCCTGTGGTAATACAAGCAACAGACATCAACACAGACCCCAGCTGCAGCAGGACCATGGACCCAGACATGACCAGCAGCAGCAGCTTGGACCTGGATGTCACCATCGCCCCAGGTGGCAGCACAGGCCATCACGATCTACATGGCCCCAATGGCAGCATAATCCTGGGCACCAACATGGCCACAGTTGTCAGNCCAGACCCTGTGCATCTGTACTGTCTTCCATGGTAACTTGAGCTACAGACATCAATGAGGACCAGGGCTGTGGAATTTATATCATTATTAGTGGCAAGCAACAAAGAATTAATTAGTCATCCTTTAGCAATTTTTTTTGTACAAAACAGATAATCATATATTCTTCTTTTAAAAAAATCAGTGCCTTAGGGAGGTGGTGGCGCATGCCTTTAATCCCAGCACTTGGGAGGCAGAGGCAGGAGGATCTCTGTGAGTTCGAGGCCAGCCTGGGCTACCGAGTGAGTTCCGGGAAAGGCGCCAAACTTCACAGAGAAACCCTGTCTCAAAGAAAAAAAAATCAGTGCCAGGGTGCTGTGCATGCCAGGCAAGCACTCTGCCCCTGTGCCACATGCTAGGTCTTCAGTAGGCACATCGCTAAACATGCACTGTGTCTGTTTATAAAGGTTGCCTTAGACACGTGTCTAGAAATGAGACTGTGTAAGTACAGCAGAGACTGCACAGCCTTTCCTACCCTGGGTCGGAGGGTCTCTGCAGCNTGCTTTCAGTTTACACCCCACCATGGTCAGCCCCTGCCAACTCATCCTATCCTTAGCTACCTTTATTAACTTGTGATACTAGCAAATGAGCCTTGGGGCAGGACCTTAGCTCTGCCATTGTTTTCAGGACACCTTTGTTGGTTGTTTGTGTCTAATTTTCTGGCTCATGGCCTTTGTCTCTCTTTCTTGGATAGGAAACTTAACTATAGTTTTCTAAATCAATTCTTTTGAGGGTTACTTTTAAAACAATTATCTTACTTAACTTCTGACTATGTTTCCCTTTCAGTTTTTGATCATCTCTGGCCTCTGAGGTATTTCTNGAAACTCTTCTTTCTTGGCAGTGGGAGTGAGCAAGGCCCAGCTGCTGCATGAGCTCTGGGCAGAGGCAAGGGCTGACTCATGGGAGGAAGTTCTTTAGACAGGCTGTCAGTGCTCGGGCTCTGGCTGATGCCTCAAGGCCTGTTGCCCACCCCTTGGGCTGGAGGCTGCTTTGGCCAATAGGGGCCTCTGGGTGGGGTGGGGTGCACACTTCCAGAGCTAGCTACATCCATCTTCTACCCTCCCTTTGCTGGCACGTCCATCCACTTTGGGTTCTGAGTACTCATCGAAAGTTTGGATAGTTCGGCTCCTTCACAGGGTGTAGAGGGATCAAGTGCACAAGTGTTTGCTGATACTTATGAGTCACAAAGAAGCAAAGTGATTATCCTTTTGAGCTCTAATTGTGCCTCTTGTTTTCAGGGGGAATGTTGGGTGGTTCTTGTGGGCAGCTCTAGATATGTCACGCTTGCTAGAAGAATGGTTAGCTTCCATAGGTAGGAGGATGCCAAGCATCCTGAATTAGCTTTTATCTCTCCAATCCAGTCTTACCCTAGGTACTCATCGCATCTCCATGTCTGAACCAGTAGAGTACAGGTCAAAAACAGTAGTTGCATTGAGCTATATAACAATTAAACCATTAATGTGCACATTAATTTACGAAAAGGATTAGATTAGTTTTAGGGCTTTGTAAGTGGCTTTCTTAGGTTAACACCTTTACTCATTACGTCATCGAGTGAGGATGATTTTACCTCTGTAAGTGAAGAAACAGCTTGGAGAGGTACAGTGGTTAGCCCAAGATTACACAGCTATTAAGTGTAGGGTGTCTGCTTTGAAGGCCACATCCCTATCCACTGTGTACACTGCTGCTATCCTATGCTGGGGTGGAGAGGGAGAAGGTAAGCCTGGCCTTTCTTTCCCAGAAGACCTAATGACAGTCGGGCTCCTGAAGGGACTTAGTGTCTGCACATTGTAGCCTCCTCCAGTCACACCTATTCCAGGAATTCTTCCGACACCCTCCACCTATAACACCCTCTCTCTTTTCTCTGCCTGATTTGAATTTATAAGCTTTTGCTTGCTTTGAAAATTAGTGTTCAATTCTCCATACCAGATCACAGATGAAAGAAATACTGATGCTCCCTGACAGACATTTATAGCCTTGCCAGGGACATGGACAAGGCAGTCGTATGAGGGACAAANTAAAACTTGAGTGTTGTAAAAGAAATACGGACATTATTGTATAATAAGTGTAAGTGTGGAGAGAGAACTTCATTCAAGCTGGTTGGACAGCTCATAACAGGATTCTCACACTGAGCATTTGTCTTGAGCAGTGTACTGTGAACAGCAATCAGGGAAGAGCCTGGATAAAGTCCTGATCTGAGAAATGCCAGGAAATATAAGGCAATGCTGCTGCTGTTACTATGGCTGCTTTGCTCTTCCTGTTAGTGGGAACAAGAAAGAATATGTTTGCATTTTCTGAACACTGTCAATCTTGATTCTGCTGTCTATGCTCCTGTCTCTTATACACATCTAGATGTGTATAAGAGACAGGCTCATAACAGGATTCTCACACTGAGCATTTGTCTTGAGCAGTGTACTGTGAACAGCAATCAGGGAAGAGCCTGGATAAAGTCCTGATCTGAGAAATGCCAGGAAATATAAGGCAATGCTGCTGCTGTTACTATGGCCTGTCTCTTATACACATCTAGATGTGTATAAGAGACAGGCATTCTGCTTAAGAGTGAGGCAGGAAACAGTACCCAGACTTTTAAGAGTGCAGAAGTAGGTTCAGTTTCTTGGCTAGAGGACGGCATCCAACTGGGTTGTTTTCTGCTGTTTGGAAGTCCTGGGTCTCCATCTCACTTCATGATTGGTTCTGGGGTATGGAGAAAAATCAACATTCCAGACCACTTCTGTATGAGTAGGGAACTTTTCGGAGCATTTTATCCATTTTCTGACACCCAGTTACATGTCCAAAAAAGATCCATCTCACCTCTTCTCAATGTATGGCACTGGACTTGGTACAAGGGACCAAAAGAACACAGTTCTTGGCCTTAAATTCAATCTAGTAATATGGTCACACAATGACAACCCTGGACAGTTTGACTGAGGAAGCATGGAGAAGGGGAGTCCACTACAAAGCTAAGATCAGAGAGTTAATTGTTCTTGAACTGAATCTCAATGAACAAAAGGAAACATAAAACATGGTTGGATGGAAGGTGATGGGAGATGAGGGCCTGTGGACACTTCCATTGGGTAGGAGTTGGAGAAGGTAAAGGTTAGCAGGCCATGTGGCAGAGATCGTGGGCATTGCAACCCTGTTTTCACATCCCCTCTGGTGTTCGAAGAAAGACTTCGAATATAGAAAGGATCTGTTTAGCTTTACATTTTAGAACAGCAGTGCCTGTTGGGAGGATGGTGCAGTGTGGAAGGCCAAGAGGGAGTGGTTACCAAAGCCATTTTGAATGCTGTGGCACAGACTGACCTGGGGCAGAGTATGGGGCCTGGAGGGGGAGATATTGGAGAATTGAGAAGTGGCTATGGAGTGGCTGTGGGTAGTGGCAGGGAGGAGTCCACAGTGGCCTCCACTGCTCTGACTTTGGCCTCTGCTGGTTCCCGGATGAGACTTTTTGCTGAGGCAGAAAGAGGCGTATGAGGGCTGAGGACATACAAGTGAGTTCAGTGCTACATGGTGTGTCAGCAGGAGATAAGATGGGGTTAGCTGAGCAAGTCAGGTTCTGAGACANGTTTGCAAATCTCCAGCAGAGAAGCTCTCACTAAAATGTTGAAGGTTTTGGTTTTGAGCTGTGCATAGAAAGCAGATGAAGAAGAACATTTAAAAGAGGCTTGGAAGGGAGCAAAGAAAGAGTTCCATCAAGGGGTGGGTTCAGCTGTGGCCAGCAGCAAAGAGCACAGCAAGGCAGAACTTAACAGGGCCTTGGTGTTGGCAATAAGATAATAGCTGGTGCCAGACCCAGGGAATCTGGGCACAAAAAAGAGATTGGAGTGCCGTGGGTTGAGGGGCAAGTGAAAGGGCGTGAGAGGATGGAGTGGACNCAACTTCCCAGTAAGCGAGGCTAAGAAAGCACAAACAGAGAAAGGGTGCTGAAGGGAGGCATAAGCAAGGAGGAATCNTTCTAAACAGCAGCCCCATCCTCCTGTTTGTAGTCTAGGGGAAACAGTCAGGACTGAATGTGGTGAATGTAGCATGCCACGGGACTCCAAGAGTCACTTGGTGGCAATCCATACAGAACTCCTGACATAACAGACATAGCAGCCTTCTGGTCCGTGGGGACACTATGGACCACCAAGTGGTCTTCTGCCACCAAGGCCNCAGCATCTGCCTCTGCTGTCTGTCAGGGAAGCNATCACAACCAGAAGAACTGACTGAACATCAAACCTGAATCTCCTCTTGCCCTCAAGGCTTCTGCTTAAGCTTGTCAGTAGCAAGCTTCCCTTGGGTCCCTTTACCAAAATTCATGGCTGAAGAGACGAGAATAAAATTAGGTGGAACAGGAGACATGGCTAGCACAAGGGCAGCTGAAGTTGAAGCCTTGAGACCTTGCTTCTGAGCCAGGTGGAAGGCTAGGTTCTCCCGCAAGGCCTGTGGCCAGGCTGCCACCTAGTGTTCAGCTATGTGTATAGCAAGAAAAAAACCTCTGCCTGCCACTCTGCGGGAACAAGCTTGAGCTCACCATGTTGAGCTAGGGAGAGAATGCATTTCAGGTGGTGATGAAGACAGAGCGAAACTACTGTCTGAGCCTAGCCCAGGGGCCAATAATATGAACAGTACATGACACAGTTGTTTTGTTTTTTAAATGTACAGTCTTATTCCATCCTTAGTGTTAGTGGTCTTTCCCCTGTTCTATAAATATGGCTTATTCCTGGAAAGTTCAAAAGATTTGACTAATTCATTTGCCTGTTAAGCAGAGGAGCTAGAGCTTGGAGAGGGGTCTTTAGGCTTTGGGAGCAAGCAATTGAAGTCTAAGGCAGAAGTAGGCATGAAGGATTGAGACNAGGGTCTTAAGGTCCAGTGAAGGTAGGAGANGGGATGTCCCAGATGCATTTGTGCAGTGCTTCTGGGCTTGCATGGAGGCTTGCCAGGGACACAGNCTCCAGCAAGTCCTGCATAAGAGCCAAGGCAGAGCTTACACCAGACCTGAGCTGTGATGGGGGGAGGACCCGAGGGGTGACTGGCAGGATGTTCAGTTAGCACTGGAAGGTTGAACTCAACATCAGAGCAGTGNACTGGAGAGTAGGTAGGCCCTGAGAGCAGGCAAGGCTGAGGGAGTCCAGGCCTGGGTATCTCTGTTGGAATTCAGGGAGGCGGGAGAGGAGAGCAATGGGCTCACCTGCTCTCAGACCTGGCTTGGCAGGGAGATCTAGGGCCTTGGGACATCCGGGTTGGGGATGAGTGGATACAGCTGCTTTCTGTGCTGAGTCCAGAGGTGAGATACAGAAATGTGTTTTCTTCCTACCTGCCTTGGTGTGTCAGTAAAGGTGTGGAAGCAGCAGATGCTCTGTTGAGAGTAAGAAGCTGAGATGGGGCTGGATGCTACATGCCATGTGCCAGCCAAGACCATGTGCATCTGATCTTCCAGTGAGTTTTTTGGGACAGTGGCTCTGTATTTGGTACAGCTATCTGCTGCTGTCACTTCTTGGTGCTTTTCTTGGCTTTGTTTTCCCCTTGGTTATCTGAATAAAGTTCCCTTTGGAAAAATCTCTGATTTTTCTAAGCAAGAAGGCAGGACCAATCTGTTCCTGTACAGAGTAGGATTGGGAGAGAGAGAGAGAGAGAGAGAGAGAGAGAGAGAGAGAGAGAGAGAG
>LZPO01055330.1:82060-92413 GCA_001675575.1 Neotoma lepida
CCAATGCAGATCCCCGTGTTCTGGAGTTGAAGAGATGCTAAATTCTACCATCTGTGAAGAGAAAAGGCAGAAGAGGTTGAGGATCGAAAGGTCAGGAAACATACATTTAGGAGGATGGAGGAGAAGGACTTCAGAGGAACCAGGAACTAGAGACAGTCACAGAACCACAAAATGTTCCTCTTTAGGGTCCAGGCCTTCTAAGCAACTCTAGTCATGGACTGGATTCTTCCTACATGCTCTATTAGGCCTTGGGGATGCAGTAACAACTGAGAAATGTCCTTGACACAANGAAGATATCACATTTTACCAGGGAGAAAAAAGCACAGAACAATCATAGCAGCAGCAGCAGCAACAACAAAAATACCAAGATCACTCACTGTTCTTTCAACAATGCCACAAAGCACAAACACAGGGAAGGAAGAGGGTCCAGGATCTGCGACACATCAAAGAAGGGANACTGTTTGGACCTCATTGTGAAGCATGGATGAGGGACCCACTGGGAGAGAGGGTCTGGCAGATCACATAGATCGGAGGGCAAACCAANTCCCAGAGTCTCACAAGAACATGTAGTGATCCAGCCCAGTGACAAAGAAGGCTGTTTCCAATGTAGAGGATGTCAAAAGCAACAAAGGCTTACAAGGTTGCAAACAGAGTTGATGGTGATGCTATGTGGAATATGTGTGACTGTTGGGTGTCGTGTGTGTGTGTGTGTGTGTGTGTGTGTGTGTGTGTGTCTGTGTGTAGGACAATCTCTGTGAGCACAGAGGGATCTCAAACAAACACCACAGTGGGTAAAAGACTGACAGAATGAGAGATTTATTCCTTCAAGAGAATCCTATCAAGCACCTATACCATGTGCTAGGCAATGAAGAGGATTGGACATGTGGGCAATGTGGAACAGGAAACAGTTCTGGTTGACTTCTGGCTTGAAGCTTAAGCCAAACAACAGTGAGCTCTTCTTAAGAAATTTGGATTCTGAGTTCTGACTACACAAGGGCCTCTTCTGCTTCCATGTGACCTGTGTGTGGGGGGGGAGGGGGGCAGGCACTGTATCTCTCCTCTTGGTTTTACACAACTAAAAAGGTAATTTGGAGACCACTGGTTCTCTGAGAAGGGCCAGGAGTTTGAAAGGCTGTCTAGGTAATCGGCCCATCACCTACTTGCCAGGGGTAAGTGATGTCACTCTTAGTTATTCAGTGTATTTTTTATTAAGCATCTGCATGGCCCAAGCCCTGTTCTGGGTGCCAAGGGTACAGCAGTGAACAAAATGCAAACATTTCTGCGCTCCTGGGGTTTACCATACAGGCTAGACGTAGCCTAATAACAGGAAAGACGATAAATGAAACATGAGGGAGAGTTGCAAGAGCTATGGAGAAAGAGCAGGGATGAGGGGTGCGGAATGACGTTGGTGGGTGGAGGGTGGGCTGAGGATGAACAGGTAGTATGTATGTCAGGCTGCAGAACGTGTGTGCTGCCTCCACAGAGGCCTTTGTGGGCCACCTATTGCTACAGTCACTGTCCCATGGCCTGGAGGCAAACTTGACACATCCTCCTGTTTGCTTGCTGGTACTTTCCAATCTCACACCTCCTCTGTGATGATCTTATTTATTTGTTTATTTGCTCTTTTTTAAAATAATGCATGTGGATGCAGATATGATTATAGTAGGTGTGAATTTGGGGAGGAGAAAGACCTAGGAATGGGGTCAGGTCTGTGAAAGCTAAGTTCATGGCCTTGGAGCAGAGTTGAAGTGTGGAAGGAGCTAGACTCTGATACTGGATTTTCAGCTAGACAGTCCTGAATTCAAGTTTGGGGGAGTCTTCTGATTGGGAATAGAAGGGGATTCTGGTAGGAGAATGACTTAGGGAAACAATTTGGTTGAGATATCTTGAGGTCTGGGTTAGCTGTGTGACCCACCCCCTTGTTAGTCTGATAGGACACAGGTNGATGAGTTAGAGGCCAATTTTGTTCCTGATTTAGTGCTAAGATGTGAGAAGAATTCCAAGTGGAGGGACCCTTAACCCTGCCCTGGCCTTAATGCTCTTGTCCCACCTATGGTAAATTGCAACATATTTCCCCATGGGAGCCTCAGCTAGGGAGGAGTGCCCTTAATGAGCAACCGAAACTCCNGGCAAGGTGTTAATTAGGNAGTCTTGTGGTGATTCTATCTTTCCTTCATTAAGGATGAGGACAGTGCAGGGCCCCCTCTTGCTCCTGGGTCCTCCCTGTCTTCTCCAGGAGGCTGGTGGGATGGGGAGATTGAGTGGAAGAGCCACATGGAGTTGACTGTCCCAGCTCTGCCATGCCAGTCNCAAAGGGAATAGTCCATCCTAGAGCTGATGCAGGAAGAAGTAGGGTGACCCCTACCAGCCCTGTCTCTTATACACATCTAGATGTGTATAAGAGACAGCACCGATTCCTCTCCATGCTCCTCTTAACACCAGCGGTACTTACCTCAGCCTTCAGAGGCAGACACTCACAACAGGAAAAGTTTAATAGAGGAGCACAGGGTGAAGTTGAGGGATTGAAGTTGTCACTTTAGGTCATTGAATCTGGGTTATGTGACTGTGGTCAAGTCACACAAGCTGTGTGGAAACATTCCCCGTGAGATNAGTTTGAGTGTTGAATAATTCATTTTATCAGAGACATTCTCATGCAGTGCAGAAGTGAAAGAATATTAATGGCAGTTATTCATAAGTCCCGAGATGTTTAAGATCTGGATGTGTGAAATCACATCCTTGTCAGAGCGGACCCNTGTAGGAGNAGAACCCCAGCAGGTGTAAAGGGTTTTAAACATTAAGCATCCTTTGGCGTCAGCTTCACAGGTGACAGGAGGGCTGCACAGATTCCTGCCAGGGCCTCTAATTCGGACAGAGGCAGTTGTTGAGCACACTGGTGTCAAGCCCATGGTGTCCAACCTTGCTGTGTGCGTGTGTGTGACATGAATGTTAGTTCAGGTGCCAGCCCCACCCCTTACCAGTTGACTTTAGACAAGTTTCCTCAATCTCTGGGTCTCCGTTTTTTTGTTTTTTTGGTTTGTTTTTTTTTTCTGCCTATAAAATTGCAATCATTGTTTACATCTCAGTTGTGTTGGGTGTTAGAATGAGAAAACAAAATGAGAACATTGTCTAAAGTGTTTTACATAGTGGTAGCATGGGGAAAACTGGGAGCAAAGACTGGTGAACATGGAATTCTTGGGCTGGGTTTCTGGGTTCTGATTTCCAGCTCCACCTGAGCAGAGGTGGAAGGGCCGAGATGACACAGGATAGGAAAAGACCAAGGAATTACACAGTGCGGGGGAAGAAAAGGCCTCTGGTGTTACCTGTCTCATCTTTTACTTTTCAAATGAGGTCGGCAGCTCAGAGAGGTAGCTGCCCAAACAGTCTCATAACAAATTACTAAGAAGCCAGNTAAGGACCTAGGCGGTTTGGTACGGGGACTGGGGATCCTTCAAGAGCCTTTCAGGTTTTATAGTTTATCCCTGAGGAATCCTGCCCTTGTCCCTGTTGTGCATACAGCTCAGCGGTTCNGCNAGATTTTCATGCAGGACTGGGCAGTGGCCNAGGCCGTCATTTCCAAAGTNCACAGGCGCCCCCTGTTGGTCAAGAGCTGAAGGCTGCTTTGAGTAGGACTAGAGAGAGAGGCTCTTGGCTCCTGGGTGTCCTGCACGACACATTGTGGTGTGACTTTTTTTTTCTGTAATTATTCCAGTTGACTGTCCCATTTTAAGGACATTCTGATAATGATAAATAATACCAGGGGACATGTTTAGCCATGTCATCCCAGGGCCTCTTCATCTCTTCATGGAGACCCAGACATTCTTCTAACACGTTGCCTTCTGGCTGAATGAATTCTATCAGCATTTCAGTGTCTCAAGACATCCTTATTTCTGCTGGGCGGTGGTGGCGCACGCACTCGGTGGGCAGAGGCAGGCAGATCTTTGTGAGTTCGAGGCCAGCCTGGGCTACTGAGTGAGTTCCAGGAAAGACACCAAAGCTACACAGAGAAACTCTGTCTCGAAAAACAAACAAAACAAAACAACAACAACAAAAAAAGACATTCTTATACTCTCTGTGTTTGGAAGATAGATTGACTGGGTACAAAGTTCTGGGCTGGCAGTTCTTTCAGTATTTTACTGAAACTGCGCTATGTTGTCTGATAAGATTATTTCTGTCAAGGAGGCTGCTACCCCTCTCTGTGAAAACAAATGGTTGCTCTTTCTGGCTACCTTGTGGATTGCTTTCTTTATTACTGCCCTACTGAATTGACCAGGATGTACCTTGACTTAATTTTCTTTGGCACCTTATGTTTGAAGATCATTAAGATTCTTAGATGTGTAGTTTTCTCTTTAAAAATTACTATTTGGAAAACATGGTCATTATTTCTTTAAAATATTTTCCCTCACCATCTCTCCATTCTTTTGTTGGGTACTTTAACTATACGTATATCAGGCCACATGAAGTTGACTGCCCTGTGCTTACATCACTTACTTATTTCTGTTGTAGTTTTTGTTTCCTGTGCTTCATTTTGAATGGTCTCTGTAGCTAGGCCTCCAGCTCTATTAACTCTTTCTTCCANGGCATTTAGCATACTGCTAATCAAATCCATCTCATCTGTGATGGNTTTGTGTCACATCCAGCTATTCTTCTTCTTAGATGGNTCAGTTTTTCTTTCAAGGAACTNNATATGAACCCCCTTGCCCATCTTNTTGGCCTCTGCTGAATCTTTCTGTAGTGTTGTATGAGTATCCCTAATGTGCTCATTCATTGATTCTATTAANATGTACTTTGCCACNGAGNTGTACCACAGCCCCTGACTTTGTGAATATGGTGTCATCAGGGTTATNGGTTCTACCCCACCCTCAATACCCAAACCCGAAATGCTCAAGCCCTGCAAGTTGGCCATTGTCCCTTTCAGTGTTCCATCAGAGGATNTGGAGGGAGAACTGGCTGCATCTACCTACAGCCTGGTGAGTTTTGGGCTGTCCACTCTGAAGACATGGAGCTCCTGGTAACCATGGTGATTCCTGCCTGGATTGATGGCTCCTTCCCCTGCCTNAGNGACTTTCCTCACAGATAAGAATTCAGCATCTCAGGGCTACAGACTTGAGAAGGCCACTCCTGGGTGTCAGAANTCCCTTCCGCTTCACACAAATCTCTTTCCAGTTCTCAACATTGCAAATTTTTACTCCTAGGGTCATCTGGGACTTCATTTCTTGGGGTTTGCCTGGTTCCCTCCCTGTTCCACAGCCTGGAAACCCAATTTAGGAGCTGAAACAGTTCTGTGACCTAGTTTGTTTGCCCTGTCATCCACCAGGATTTTGGNTTGCTCCAACTCGGTGTCTTGAAAGCATCGTTTTCTATATTTTGTCAAGTTTTAGAGATATTTCTAGTGGGAGGATAAAGCCATTTCTGTACCTCCATTTCCACTAGAGAAGGAAGCTTATATTTCATACTTTTTAATACCACTATGCTGGTCTTCTTCAGAGATTAGAGACTAAAATTGTGAAAGTGGAGTGTGGTGATACACACTTGTAATCCCTAGTATTCAGGAGGCTGAGGCAAGAGGGTTGCTCCATTGCCTCAAATTCTAGTCTAACCTGAGGTGCACAGTAAGACTCTGTAAAAGAAGGGAAAAAAAGAAGAAATACAATTGCATTTATATCCTATTAAAATTCCAAATTGATTGAAGAACATGCTACACCCCATACCCCACACTTCACACCCCAACATCTACAAACCTTGTGCTCAAACACGTGCATTTTTCCCAGTGAGGTGGGGCATTGTCTGTTATGTTCATAACCTTTTAAAATCCCTCCAAAATCAGTCTGGGTCCAGGATCCTTGACAGACATTTTTGTAGTTGAAAGATAATGGGCGAGAGGCTGTGTACAAGTGGGGAGGCATGGTGGAGAGTAGAGAGGAGGGGGATAAGGTGAACATGTCTCAGGGACATTCCTTTCCATACTCCAACTAGCCCCGTCATCTCTCTTCCCTCAAGAGGGTAAAATTCCTGCTTCATCCACAGAGCCTATTTATTTAGTCTTCAAAGCTAGAGAGCCATTTTCTGAGGGGTATTCTAAAATATTTCCTTCTCCAAGCTTCTTTCATGACCATCCTCACTTGGAGACCTAAAAGCTTTCAGCAGGAAGAGAAGAGGAAGTAGACCAGGGGAGACCAGCATCTCCCAGGAAAATGCAGAGGTCAGGGTGCTCTGACCCCCTTTAGGAACAAAGTCTGAGGTGCTTCTGTTGTTTGGGACAAATGAGTGAAGAGCAGCAGTCCTGCATCATGGCTATGGTACCACACTCACTGCCTTGCCTGTCAGGAGGCAAATTCCCAGAACCCAAGACAGACGGGAGAATCCTGGAGATGAAGGAACCAGCTCCATGAGAGTCCCTGAGCATGCCAGAGGACCAACCTAGCTTTATGCTGAACACTTTGCAGGAGTAGGAGACAGTAGGCTTCTTGTTCTTCAAGGCTGTAGTTGCAGAATGCATGGAGAAGAAGGCCAGAGTGCACTTGACAGATGCAAGCTATGGAGGTGAGCACTTAACATGAGATTTTATGGAAGATGGGGGTAATAGATTGCTTTAGACTGTTAGGCCCTGCCTGTAGTCCTGAAAGGGAAACTGTACCCCAAAGAATGATGATGCCCATCAGGTACAGTGCTAGTATTAAAATCTTGATTCTGTTCGTTTCTTTAAACAGCCTTATGTAGTTGGTGCTGCCCTTCTGTACTTTATCACAGAGGACAGTGAGACTTCCACGAGGCTTGCTCTCCAGAGTTGGGATGACAGAAATGTGTTGAGAGTCTGAGAGAGATATGGGATGATGGTGTAAGTGAAGCCTTCAGGTGATCTCATTCTGGAGATGCAGCTCTNTCAGGGAGATGCCCTCAGGTAGAAGGGTGGCCAGGCAAGGAGTAGGAACCTCACATGGGATCAAGAAAGGGTATAACAAAAGCAAAAAAAAAAAAATTTGAGTAGACAATGAAGGAAAGATCTAGCTTAAAGAGAAACTGAGTTAGGGCGAAGGAGTGAAATTTTACTTTGGACTGTGAAACTGCACTTTTGTGGTCCAAAATGGTAGGTGAGGAATGTTTTGTGTTCAGGTTAATAAGAGCTCCCTGGATCCATACCANTCTTCCATATTACTCATGAACTATAGATAAGAGTGAGTAAGCAAGATGCTTGATTTTGGCATCTGGAGTGTACGACAGTCTGCAAATATATCTTCAAGACGGTACCTGTCAAAACATGCACATTGTTACCTAACACTCTGCACCATTAGTTTTATCACAACAATTTCTCATTTACCCAAAACAACATACATACTGATGAAGTCAGCATTTTGATCACATAGACACTTGGATTGGCCAGAGCCTTTGTGAGGGAAACTCCTTGGCAACAGCTTCTTGGACAGGAATGGTAGAGAGAATTGAGAGAGAGGAGCCCCTAGTCTGGGAACCCCAAAGAATGCTGTCTGATTTGTTCCCCGTGGCTGCCCTATCTGCCAGGCTTGAGATTCTATGGTGCTCTAGCTCCCTCTTCAGGGAACGTCCTGAAGTGCACAATCTTGCATCAAAAGTTGCAGATTGGAAGGAAAATCAAATGCATATGGGGTGAGCAGAGCTGGGCAGTGGCCACCACTGCTGCTGTTTTTCAGGGATAGACACCAGGTTCAGCATTAACCATGATCACANCTCAATAGTGTCAGAGTTGAGGTTGACCTCTGTGTTTGCTACTCCAAGACAAAGGAGAATCTTAGGGCAAGGACCAATTTTTACCTTCTTCCACCTCACCAGACTATGTATAGCTGAATCCAGTTGACATGAGCCCTGAAAGACAGAGGCCCTGCCTAGGCTCCCTACCATTGACACTTCTCCCCAGAGCCAGAACTCAGCAAATTCTCATCCCATTGCACAGTATGAGTCTTAAACAAGGAGGGGTGTGTGTGTGTGTGTGTGTGTGCACGTGTATGTGTGTGTGTTGGGGGGGTTCACTAACTTGGTTTTCCTCTGCGTGGAAGGTGAAACAAGGGTGGAGGAATGGAGTCAATTTACATTTGAAGTGTTGGAGGAGTCGACCTGCTTGCTCTGACACAGAAAGCAAGACACTGCAATCTCAGCTGAGGTATCTCCTTGAGCCCCTGTGCCCTCCAGGGATGNTCTCCCACAGCCCCTTGGGAACACCAGGCCATGTTCTGTTGTGTACTCCAAATGATACTTCAGCCAAGAGGTCTTGTCACTTGCCTTTGTGACGTTCATGTCTTAGGGTGTTCTTGAAATATNTCATTTGTGTTCTTGGAGAGCAGCTGGAAACTGTCTTTATGGGCACTGCTTCTTCTTCCTGCTGCCTTTCCCACAGGCAATCAACTTTTGTTTTCACACTTATTCTCTGTTTTACAGGTGAGCAAATCTGAATTTTAGAGATGGAAGATAGAATACCTATGCATTCATCAATTCATTTCCAAAAACAAGTAAGTATTTAGTGTGCCTCTTTGTATTGTCCCGCCAATGTTGTTGACAGGAGGTAAGGCTTGGGTGGCAGCCAGTGAAAAACAAACCCAATATATAAATATCTATTGTCTTCATGTGTATCCTCTGTGGATGAACCACTCTTGCCTTCAACAGCTGCCATGCTCTAGCTGGCCTCTCCCGGNATGTGTCATACTTGGCTTCATGGCTATGGAGGGGCCCTGAGAAGTCACAGGCTTCTATTGTGTGCTAATTTCCTCTGCCCAGGTGCTTTCTTACATCTGGTTTTAAGTCCAGCTTCTATGCTATTCTGAAATCAATTATTGCATTTCCATCTCTCTTATCTGGGGCAGGGGGAGGTAGATGTGCATCAGATTTTTTTTTTTTAGTTTCTGAAAGAGAAAGTATAGAAATTAAACTCTTTTGTAAAATGGAAGCAAATATGAAGCTGTTAAAACCATACTGCTTTCTATGTGCACCTGTTCCCATGGCTGATGGGGGCAAGAGCTCAGGAGTATTTGTGAAAGACCCGTGCATCGTGTTGTGTGTGTTGGGTGTGTTGAGGTGTAGAGTGGAGTCTGGTACAGTAGACAGGGTCAGTATTTAGTTCCTTCCTGGCCTTTGTGCCTGGAAAGGATCCTGCCAGGCTGCTTGTGGGGTGAACTGTGGCGACATGTGCTGTTTGCCTTTGGAAGCTACTTTTTCACCCAAGTGCTCTTCATTTTTCTTTAGGCCTATCTTGAAGTGGCTTACAGAGTCCTCCTGGGTATATGAGTCTAGCAAATCAGTTCTTGTTTGCCTCTCTAAACACTTTGCGTCTATAATCTTTCGTAGTATCATCATTCCAACGTCCTTTGTCTTTGCTTGTGTCCCCCACCATCAGCTAAACTATCAAGACTAACAATCATATGCTCTAAGTCATCCCCATCAGTCCCCAAACACCCTGGTCCTTCTCCCAAGATGTCCTCGGTTNACCTCTTCTGTATCCACTGTGTCTGTCTCCCTCCAGTGGAGGACCAGGGAGCCAGCACCATTTGTCTCTGATTCCTAAGATGTGCCCAAGGCCGGAGGATATATAAGGTATTGGGTACTGTTTTGTGAAAGAGTATGTGAGAGAATGCAGAAAACATCCTACACCTCTGTAAGTACAGTTTATACAAGCAGAAAATGTCCTCCTTTAATGACAACCTTTTAAAGAATGATTGCATCTGCAAACTTCTGCCACTAAATACTTATGCTGGCAATGCAAAAGCATCCCTTTTAAAAAGGCTTCATAAATGTCAAAATTCACAGAGACACTCTGGGTGTGGAGGTCTTGACTTTCACATAGAACACCTGCGTGCATTTTCAGTTTTTCTAATACAGGCTCACTTTGTTTTTTCCTTTTATTGAAATTAGTGTATCCCCCATGATAAATGAAGACATCATGGGAATAGGGAGAAACAGAATGCTAGGGAGGTTCACAGGAATACACAAGGATGACCCCACCTGAGACTACGGGAAGTAATAGAGAGGGAGCCTGTACTGACATACTCCAATGAGCATTCACATGGATGAATATCCTATCTGTCAACACAGAGCCCTGATCCAGAGACTGATGGAGGCAGATGNGGAGATCCACAGCCGGACTCCAGGCCGAGCTCCAGGAGTCCAGTTGATAGAAGAGAGAGGGGCTTCTGTGAGCAAGGGACAATGGGATCATGATGGGAAGATATACAGAGATGGCCAGCCGCTGGGCGGTAGTGGCGCACGCCTTTAATCCCAGCGCTCGGGAGGCAGAGGCAGGCGGATCTCTGTGAGTTCCAGGCCAGCCCGGGCTACCAAGTGAGTTCCAGGAAAGGTGCAAAGCTACACAGAGAAACCCTGCCTTGAAAAACC
>LZPO01055331.1:0-10023 GCA_001675575.1 Neotoma lepida
TCTTCCTAAACATGAGGAAGTATGGCGCTTCATTCTGGTTCCTAAACTCTAAGATAACTGCTTTTACAGTTGTGAATGAAGTGAATAGTCTTACACACTATGAAAGATGATATAAAATAAAACTTCAGTTTCTTATAAAAGGTGAACATGTTTCAAAGTTTCAGATAATTACCAGTTCTGTTCTCATTTACATAATCATTCATGAACTAGGGGAGTCAGAATTTGAACCTATGTTTAACCCTCAAATCGTGTTTTATCCTTCATGCTATTTATATGGAAGAACTCNGAAAACATTAATTGTTCTTAAACTCAGTTTCTACTCTGTGAATGGAGAAATGAATATTCAGCTTACATGATTATTTTGGAGGTCAGTGTANCAGTAAAGCTGATGTTTGGACTATGGAGGATGGATGCTCTCTGTTGGGTGAATCTAAAACGTAGAACTGTGGCAGACTGTAGACTGAACCAATAAATACTTCACCCAAATGATCTCATTGCAATATGGCATTGACAAAATCCCACTTGTCAACTGTGTGTGCCTCTCTCCTTTTGTACCTTTCTTAACCAAGAGCAAGCAGCAAATAATATCCACATGTTGCTTCTATGGCTGGCTTCTTAATGGCAGTGTGGCTTTGGCCAAGTTCATTCTTTCAGAACTTTCACTGTTGAGAAGCCAACATCAAAGTGACNAGGAAACACCATCAGATGGACCGAAGCTCCCAGTTCATAGTAAATTTCCAGTTATTAACCATGTGAATGAGATGTTTGAAAGCAGAAATTCCCATCTCACCAAACCTTTAGTGAACTGCAGCCCCAGATGACATGCCTATTAACTGCAAAATGTTTCTCTTATAGAAAGAGCAGCCCCACTAAAGCTTATCTACACTCCCAGGTAAAGAGACTATGCTAAAAATATTGGCCACTATTTCAAGGTGTTAAACTCGGGGGAAGTCTGCTGTAATAATGAGAAGATAACAAGTTCATGTTTCATTGTCAAGTTGTTCATTGGGTTCCATGTAAAAATTGAAGTCATGACAGTCCAGATTGCAAGAGCAATACAGGATTAGTGACCGTTCATAGAACCAACTCATAATTTATATGCTCAAGTAGAAGGTGAGCTGTACCTTTATCTTCCTAAGTTGACCTAGTGATAAGGTGTCAGAATATGGTTCTTATTAAATTCTTCATATTTTAGGCATAAGATATATTTTTGGAATAGAACTGTTTCATGACATTGGAAAGTGGGAAAAGTTCTATTACTTCTTACCATATTTCATGTAGTATGTTATTCAAAATATGTATAAATCAGTATTAATGAAAGAAATACTTTATATAGACAGTTAACCAATTAATTGCTATACTTTCAGTCCATATATTAAAGTTGNCAAAAATGTTAGAGGTCTTTGCATTAAGATATAAGAAATGACTGAATAAATTAAGTGAGTGTATAAGCACACTAAGAAATATTTAATGTTTGAAAGATATTGTGAAAAAAGAAAGTGAAGTCATAATCTAGAAGATTTTGAGACAATATTATTTATAATTGAAAAAAATTATTCACAATGTACATATCTGAGAAAGGACCTGTATAATGAAAAGACAATAGCTAACTTAACTAATAGTGGTCAATTNGTAACAGTTTCTTTACAACAAAGCAAAACAAGATGGTGTACAACTAACTAAAGCACACAAGAAAAACATGCTTACCATTCACAGTAANTAAGATAATTCAAATTAAAACTACAAGAGGCTGTTGTTACAGACCTACCAGAATGCCTACATTGAAAGCTTGATCATGTCAGGAGTTGGCAATGAGATGGAACTTCTAGAACTCTCACACACCTCTGTTGAGACTATGAGATGGAATGGCCACTTTGGAAAATTGCTTGGCAGTTCTTCATGGAGTTAAATAAATAGCATATGATATAGCAATTTCACTTGTAGTTGTTTACACCAGAGAAATAAAAGTAATCTTTCACAAAAACATTTCTAGGAAATATCTATGACAGCTCTATTTCTAATAGCCTCAGAATGGCGTAGGGGGAGTCTCATATAGCATCGATAAATAATAGTAATTTCTTATGATGAATTCTGTGACTATCAGGAATGAAAAGCAACAAGTTACTGAGGCACTCAAGAGGAATGAATGTCAAAAACATTTTTCTAAGCGAACACAGCCACGAAAAGGGAGTAGACATATACAATTCCATTTTTATGAAACTCTGAAAGTGCCAAAATGAATCTGGAGTGACAGTGGGGATTAGAAAGTTGTCTAAGGTCTACAGTAGTGTGTAGTGCATGTGGGGNCTGGGTTAGCAAGCTGCTGGGCTGTTTTGATTGAGAGAAGAAATAAAGAAAATTTTGTGGGATAGAAATATTTTGTTTTGATTGTCCTTGTGGTTTTTCCATGTCATACATTTGTCAAAATTCANACTCTCTAATAAGTACACTGTATTCTAGTTTATGCAATTTATACCTTAATAAAACTGTTTTTTGAAAGAAAAGAAAAAGACAAAGGCCCTAAAACTGAGCTCAAAATCACAGGAAGNCATGCATTTTGCAACCCCTTGAGATTACAGAAGATAAAACATCTGACCTTGACCAGGTCACAGACACCCAGTGGGTATTAAAGTCAGACAACAAACCCACTCCTTTCCGTGAAATTCCTTTTCCTATTCTACCCTAATGAATCCCACCATTTCTGTCTTCTCTATCCTGAGCTACCAAAAACACCTGCTTAAATAACGTAATTAGTTCTTTCACATGTCACAGGACTGAAGGGTATTGTACCAAGCCATGGTACAACCTCCCAGGAGAAATAAATTCTATTCTTGCTGTCAGTGTCAGTCTTGATTTTTACTTAATACTTCCTCTTACAAACTTAGTTCTTACACATGTTAGCAGACACTGGCATTGAGCTTGATTCCAAAGNTATGGCCTCAGTTTACCTATATTCCAGGTTATACATATACTATGCTATTTCCTGAAAATGTGTNGGTAAAAATTCCAGGATGGAGTAAGATTTAGGTACAATAAAATAAATTATCTCAGTATTATAGTTTATTTAAAATGACTTAATTTGGAGATTGAATTAATCTTCACTCTCTAATCACCCCCTGAAGTTTAGAGTGATATCAAAATCAATAAGAAAATCCTCCTCATTTGTGGCAGGGGAAGGTAGAATAAACTGAATTGTAAAATATACCAGAGCACTCTGTTCTTTCAGTAAGNGCTGCCCTTAGGGCTTTAGCAGAGCCAACTTGACCTGTAGGAATGGATTCCAAATGGCCGCTAGCTCTAGCCCACTATGCAGAGGGAAGGCAAACCTCAAGTTCAGGTCACTTCTCATCCTGTCCCACCTAAGCATGTGTGTGACAAAGGGTGGAGACCAAGACCTGTATTAGTTTACAGTCTTATCATTTGTCTACAGATTCTCAACCCCACTTTACCAACATAACATCAGAGGCATATTGACAGCCATCCCCAGTATTGGATACAAAGTACCCACCTATCAAGAAAAAGTACTAAGACATAGAAGGCAAAAGGAAATAATAATAGTAATTGCCACCACTGTATAAAGGTACTAATTAAATATCAGACAGGACAGGAATTGAAGTCTCACTAACATGGCTTCCTAAACATGAGCTGAATGAGAATGACACCAATAGACATGCCAAAGTACATGGGGAAAAGCCCACGAGGCCTCATCCCTATACAAAGAACTACAGACAACTAAGGAAAGCTGAGAGCAGGAGAAATAGTCTTCTCCAGGAAAGAGCACACCAGTTCGTTATCCAATACCAAATGATCAGCCCTGAGAACATACATACAAGTAACACTATACAGCCTTGACAGGTTATATTGAGGAATATATGTGTATATATGTATATGCATATACATATACCCATGTAATAACAATTAGTAAAAAAAGGCCACACATTTGAAAGAGCAAGGATGAGTGTATGGGAGGGTTTAGAGGGAGAAAAGGGAAGAGAGAAATTTTGTAATTATAGTCTCAAAAATTAAAACAATTTTAAAAACCAATAAATTCAGTGAAGCAGTAGAGTAAAAAAAGTGACATTGGGACNGGAGGGATGGCTCAGTGCTCAGGAGCACTCCTTGCTTAATTATGAACAGAGTTTGGNTCCTGGCATCNACATCAGGAGGCTCATAAACACCTGTCTCTCCACAGCTTTGAGAGATCCAGTGCCTTCTTGTGGACTCTTCTGGCACCAGCAATCACACATGTGATAAACTCAGAAACACATACACACACACATACACATGTGTGCATGCACATGAACATCATAAATAAAAAACTTAACATCAAAATCAACATACAAACTCCATCAGCTATAGATGATGGAGAGATGGNTCAGATGTTAAGAACACTGACTGCTCTTCCAGAGGACCCAGGTTAGACCCATATGGTATCTAGCTATCATAACTCTAGTTCCAGGGTACCAATTCTTCTCTTTTGTTTGCTACCAGAAAAAATTTAAAATGCTAATTTAAAAAATAAATATTAAAAAAGACAGGTGCATTTCTATTTATAAGTAAGGAATACTCTGAAGAGAAACATTATGAAAATAATCCCATTTACAGTTGCATCAAAAAATACAACGTATTTAGCAATACATTTAACCAAGGAAGTGAAAGATCTGTTTATTGAAAACTAGAAATTATTGATAAAGGAAATTGANGACATAAATAAATTGAAAGTTTCTTATCCTGGTGGTTCAGAAGATTTGATATATAAAAGATGTTCTTGCTATGCAAAGTGATTCACTGCTGATCTCTTCAAAATACAAAATCTGTATTTTGTTACAGAAATAAGTCCCCAAAATTTATATGGAACCACAATAGATATCAAAGCAAGCTTGGGGAAAACAACAACTTGAAAGTATTAAAAAAGTAGTATACACGAGACACAAAGACCAATGGAATTACTGAGTTTAGAAATAAGTCCAGGTGTTTGTAGTTATCTCACCTTTGATAAAGGATCTAAGGATACAAAGTGGGGAAAAGCTAAGGTTTTCAAAGTTTGATTTTAGCAGCCTTTTCTTTTGGGTCACCATCCAGCTCCCAAATCATGACACAGAGACTTCTTATTAGTTATGACTGCTCAGCCTTAGCTTATGCTCATCCCACTAGCTCTTATAACTTAACCTGTTTCTCTTCATCTATATCAGGGCTTTTTATCTTTCTTTCCTTCCATATATCTTACTTTCACTACTTCTTGTGTCTGGTTGGCTGGTTTCTGGCCCTGGTGTGTCTCTCTCTTTCTCCCTCATTCTCTCCTCCTTCTTCTCTCTCTCTAGATTTCTCCTACTACTTATTCTTTCTGCCCACAAACCCTGCCTATCACTCTCCTGTCTAGCTATTGGCCATTAAGCATTTTATTAGGCTAATCAGGTGCCTTAGGCAGGCAAGGTCAAACAAATGCAACACATCTTTACATAATTAAACAAATGAGCATAAGCAAATGTAACACACCTTTACATCATTAACAAAGGCAGCAGAAACAAATGCAACACACCTTTGCACAGTTAAAGTAATATTCTGCAGCATAAACAAATGTAACACATCTTTACATAGATAAATATTTCTCAGTTGATAATGGAGAAACTGAATAATCAAATGTGGAAAGGATTAAATTGGTCATTTTCTTAGACACTAAGCAAAAATTAAGTCACTTTTGATTGAGGAGGTTAATGTAAGGCATAAAAATATTAGAAGACAATATAGGAGAAAATATTGACATTCACTTGGGCTATGAAACAAACACAGTCAACAGAGCAGAAGCAGATGAGCAAATCTCTATCAGACCACAAAGCTTCATAGGAAGAAGATACAGACCAGGCATGGTTGGTGCACACCTTTCATCCCAGCACTCAGGAAGCAGAAGCAGGCAGATCTCTGTGAGTTCAAAGTCACTCTGGTCTACATAGTGAGTTCCAGAACAGCCAGGGCTATATAGTGAGACCCTGCCAAAAAATAATAATAATAAAAAGTAATAACCTATGAAATTGTAGAAGAGATTTGTTGATAAAAGGTTAATATTCCAAACAAATAAACTTGATATCATTCAATAATATGAAATGAAAACAACAAAACAGTTGATAACAAACGCATTACAATAGGCACCTGAACACTCATTTTTTTTCCCAAGAAGAGATACAAATGTCAGTTATAGGATAGGTGCTGAAAGTCAATTATTTTCAATGAGATAAAAATCAAAATGGCAATGATCTANCACATTCATTTGGGTGGATTTAGGGAGCTGGAAATCTTGTTCTTGGTTGGGAGGAGCGTAAACCAGTAAGCAGCTGTTCCAAGTGGGGTGGAAGTTGCTTTTTTTTTTTCAATCTTACTGTGGGGTATACCTCCCAAAGAGCTAAAATCAAGATTTTAAACAGTTATCTGATTCAGGCATATTGTAACTTTATTCATATAGCTAAGATATGAAAATAATGGCTATCAACAGTTGAATGGATAAGTAAAATAGTATACATACATGCAATGGGTTATTACTTAGTCCTGAACAGAAAGCAATCATGTCATACTATTTGTGAAAAGGCAGGCAAACATGGAACACATCGCACTAAATGAAATAAACACGAGTGAACTGAGGGACAAATATTGTGTGATTTACTTGTAGGAGGTTTCTGAAACAGTTAAACTCATGGAATTGGAAAATGTAATAGTGGTTGCCAGGGGCAGAGGGTTGGGAGAAATGAGGAGTTGTTTATTGGGAATAACACTTCAGATAGGCTGGAGAATATCCTATATATCATATAGCATGGTGCCTATAGCTGGGAATACAATACTTACCTTTCTCAATGTGTTATCAAGATAGAGCTCATGGGAAAACTATCATAACAAAAAAGTATAGTGATAATAACAAATGGATAGAAGGAAACTTTGAGAATGGCCCCTACCTTGAATATGTTGATGGTGCCAGTGTATGCTTGCATATATCCAAACTNGTCAAATGTGCACTTAAAATACATACAGTTCTGTGTATCTCAATTTCACCTCAACAAAACTGTGAAGTACAAAGGGATATGTTTTCATATTTTAAGTGAATTGTGACACCAGGCAAATTAATATTTGTGGGAAGGTTTTAGTGATCAATCTAAAATATCCAGTGTCCTTGGACAGGCACAGATAAGTGATAGAGAGACTTTTAGCCATGAGATCGAGGCCATCATCAGCCATGAGATCGAGGCCATCATCAGCCATGAGATCGAGGCCATCATCAGCCATGAGATCAAGGCCATCAGCCGTGAGATCAAGGCCATCAAGTGCTTGTCTGAATAAAAGATAGAGAATAATGTAATCTTTGGTTTCAGTCCCCAGGTTCTCAGCATAGAGGCCCTTGAACTGCATGTTCTGATGGCTCAGGCTGAACATTGCTTTGAACTTTCACATAAGCATCTNTTGCTGGAAGATTTTCCCACTGTGCCTGAGTGGTGAGGGTTTCAGAATGAACACACTCTGTTGAAAACATCTCCTACTTTCTGTATCTCCTACCAAGAAAAAAACATCACTTCTGTAGACCAAAATCCCCTCTTAATTTTTAGGATGGTGTGGTGGTTTGAAACAAAATGGCCCCCAAAGGGAGTAGCACTGTTAGGGGGTGTGGCTTTGTTGGTGTAGGTTGGAAGAAGTGTGTTGGGGAATATTATTTTAAGGTGTGTTACTTTTGTTTATGTTGCATTTGTTTGACTCTGTGAAGCTGTGTTACTGTGCCTGTGTAAAACACCTGATGGTCTAATAGCAAGGCAGGAGAAAGGATATGCGGGGCTGGCAGGCAGCGAGAATAAATAGAAGGAGAAATCTGGGAGGAAAAAGAGAGAAAGAGCCAAAGCAGAAGGAAGACTTCAGGGACCAGGCACCCACCTAAAAACCAGCCATGCAGTAAGAGGAAGATAAACAGAAGTAAGAAACAGGAAAATCCCAGAGACAAAAGATAGATGGGGCTAATTTAAAGATAAGGAAATGCCAAGCTAAGGCCAGGCATTCATAAGTAATAATAAGCCTCTGTGTGTGTTTCCTTGTTGAGCTGGGTGGCGGGTNCCCCCAAAAGTTAAAAACAACCAACAACAGAAGTGTCACTGTTTAGGTGGGCTTTGAGGTCTTAACTATGCTCAAGCCATGCCCAGTAATCCAGCGCTCTTCCTTTTGTCTGCAAATCAAGATGTAGGACACTTGGGNACTTCTCCAGCACCATGTCTGCCTGTATGCCACCATGTCATATCATGATGATAATGTACTAAACTTCTAAAAATGTAAGCCACCACAATTAAATGTTTTTCCTTTATAAGAACTGTTGTGCAGCTTTGGAGCCTTCATGGGACTAGGCTGGGTCCTCTGCATGGGGGGACAGTTGTGTAACTAAATCTGCTTGGAGGGTCCCCTGGTGGTGGGTTCAGAATCCATCCCTGGTGTATGAGTGTGCTTTTTGGAGCCCACTACCTATGATGGTGCACCTCTCATAACCTTGAGGCAGGAGGAGCGGCTTGGACTTGCCTCTACTGGCTATGCCTTGCCTTCTTGTGGGGGAGGAAGAAGGGGGTAGGTTGGGAAGGGGAGACTGGGGTGAGAAGGAGGAGGGGGATCTTTGATTGACGTGTAAAATGAAGGGAAATTTTCTTAATAATAATAATGATAGTAATAATAATAATNATATTGAAAAGAATTGTTGTGGTCATTATAGCTCTTGATGGTGATAGAAACCATAACTAAGACATGTGGGATCAAGGTACTTTCTTGGGGAGGTGAGTCTTGTCTTTNCCAATCTTCAAAGATGTGTATCAAACATTCTTTTTTAAAAAATATTGAAGATTTATTTTATTTATATTTATGTGTATGTGTACTTAAATGTGGGTGCTGACAGAGGCTCTGGAGTTGCCTCATGTAGGTGCTCAGAACTAAACCCTGGTCCTCTGCTAGAGCAGCAAGCACTCTTCACCACTGTGTCAGGATGATTTTTTTAAATAGATATATGTTTTGGTGTTTCCTCCCANCTTAAATTTTTTTTTACTTTATTTTATTATTTTATCTGTATGAGTGTTTTACCTGAATGTAGGTATATGCACCACGTGCATGCCTTGTGCCCACAGGAGTCGGAAGAGGGCACTGGCTTTCCTAGACTGGAGTTAATGATGATTGTGAGGCACTATGTGAGATCAAACTCTGATCCTCCTCAAGAGCCACAAGAGCTCTCAGCCACTGAGCCATCTTTTCAGCTCATACTTCATCATTCTTAATGGAAAAAAAAGCACACAAATGATGGCTGTTGCCACAGTAAAGTTTATAGTTTCCAACCTGATTTGGGTCTTGAATATGACTTAATATTTTTCCCACACTGATTTACTTNTAATAGTCCTCATTGTGCACAAAACACTTTCTGCCTTTTTGTTATCCCAAGTCCCTTACCAGTGGGAGATGGCCTTTCATTTTAATGCTTGCCCCCCATATCTATGCAATGTTATTGGTTCTTTAAAAAAAATCTCACTTTTGTCTCTTCCTCTCAAAATTTTCCTTGACCACCACAAATGGAGTTGATTACTTTCATCTCTTGCAAATAGCATCTTTTAAAAGCCTTTCTATAGCAACATGATTGATGCCCTTGTTTTCTACCTGTCTCTACACTTGCAGAAGCTAATAAATGAGTAGGGCACTAACTATGTTTCATTGAGCTTTGCATCTGTAGAATTGAAACACTGAGCTGCTTGGTGCACACAGAAAGCTGTAGTAGGTAGATGTCCTTTCTGTTAGTTGAGAAATTTTCATTAGGGAAACCACATTTAATGAATTTTTGGTTTTGTGGGTGATTACTTAGTTGTGTCCTATTTTTCCTNCCATGCTTTGGACAGTTCAGTGTTGGTTTAGTCACTTTTTTTTATATTTGTAGATTCTGAGTAGGGAAGAGGCTCCATTCCTCTAGAGTTGATAAATCAGGGTGATGCTTTTCTGAAGCAGGTACTGGCTTTCTTTTTCTTTTTCTTTTTTTTT
>LZPO01055331.1:40037-58464 GCA_001675575.1 Neotoma lepida
TTGGCTGTGTTTAGTACTCAGAGAGTATATGTGTTACTTACTTTCCAAAGAGTCTGATTTTTAGATATTTGATCCCATTTATATTTTTGCTCTTTCTGATTATCAGGTTACTGGCCTCTGGAAGTATCTAGCCAATTTGAGCATCTAAGCAACCACGTTCCTCCCAAAAGACTTGTTATACGTAGGTTATACTTTCAACTTTGCTATGGAGCAGCCTGCCTTATNAAGTGCTTTTAGGAATATGCTATACTTAAAGTATAATGTGATTCCAGGGTTATCACATTTGATAAATACTATTAGCTTATTGTCACACACTCTCTGTCTCTCTCTCTCTCTGCCTCTGTCTCTGTCTCTGTCTGTCTGTCTGTCTGTCTGTCTCTCTCTTTCTGTGTGTGTGTGTTGCTGTACAGCTCAGGCTGGTCTTGACAACTTGATTCCCTCCTGCCTNGGCTTCCCCACAGCTGTGACTGCATGATTGCAAGTGTGTACAGCCATTCCTGGTCCCATTAACATTTGTAAAGTAATGTCTTCATCTTTGTCAATATCTGTACCTTTCATTTTAAATGGTCACAAATTCCTTATTTTTCAAAAGAAACAAATAAACAAACTGTGAGTGTTTGTGTGTGTGTGTGTGCATAGTGTGTGTGTATGATGTGTGTGTGTGTGTATGCATGTGTGTGTATATGTATGTGTGTGTGTATTATGAAGCACATATGGAGGTCAGAGGACAGCCCTGTATGTATTTTTTTCTCTGTTCCCACATTTACATTGGATCTCAAGATTCAGGTGGCCAGGCTTGCATGACAAGAACCACCCACATAAGTCATTTATTTTTTGCACACATATAGAAAATTCTCACAGAAGTAACAGGCTTTATGAAAATAAGATGCTACCAGTGAGTCTTATATTTGCAATTAAATATTTATTGAATTTTAAAAGTTGAAGTAATTAAACTTTATAAATTATTTTTAAATCTGATAATTTTCAAAGATCCATATTCAATACAAAGAATTTCCCAAAATCGGTTTAAATTTTTATTTATTTATTTATTTATTCATTTTTGGTTTTTTGAGACAGGGTTTCTCTGTGTAGCTTTGCTCTCTTATACACATCTAGATGTGTATAAGAGACAGCTGCCTCCTGAGTGCTGGGATTAAAGGCGTGCGCCACCACCACCCGGCTCGGTTTAAATTTAAATGGGCAAATGTTAAGAAAGTTTCCCTGAAATAAAAAAATAATTTCAGCAAAACAATTTTATGTGTGGTTTTAATTAGTTGTATCAAACTCATTAATTGGAATGAAAACATTTGAATATTTATGAAATAATAAAGGCTGTGAGTATAGCTCAATGGTAGAGCAGTTACCTAACATCTCACATGCTTTTGTATTCATCCCCAGTATCCAGGAAAAAAATAAGTCGTATAACATAATAACTCATGCTTTTCCATTGCACCTAAGATTGTCTCTAGNAAGAAGAGGGTCAATTAATATTTTTCTAAAGAGCTAAATACAAAAGAATTATGTGGACTAATTTTTATAGAAAATTTATATGCTAAGTATATACCTCTGAGCNATTTACATTAGGTACAGTTGGATAAGTGACATGAAAAACTTAGTAGTGTGGTGGATTGTTAATTTGTTGATTCTAGAAGCACTCGGTGCTACACTGTCTTCATGCAGGCACCTACAGGCACTAACTCAGTCTCATAGAAAAAAAGGAAAAAATGAAGGAGGGTATTGGGATTGTTTATTTTAGGGACTTGAGAGATGGCTTAGCAGGTAAGAGCAATTGTTGCTTTTTCTCAAGACTGACCAACTTCAGGCATCTCATAACCACCTGTAGCTCCAGCTACACACACACACACACACACACACACACACACACACACACACGCACTCCCAGCATCCTCCTCTGGCTTCAGTGGGCACCGGAATGTGTGTGTACAGACACATACAAATAGACATAAACACATAAATAAATTCTTTTTCTAAAAAAAAAGTTTATTTTACCAGTATAGATTTAAAATGTTTCTGATAGGGTGTCTCCGTGTAATCCCGGTTTGCCTCGAGTGCACTGTCTTCCTTCCTCAGCCTCTCAAGTGCTGGGAGTAGTCCTACAGATACACTTCAGCTTGCTCAACCCCCTCAGAAACAGTCACTGTGGAGAGGAATCAGGTGGGCAGTTTTCAGTTTCCTTTAAATATCCTTCCCAATGTAGAAAAACTGGCACACAACTTTCCAAAGAAATGTCTGTCAAAATGAAGTGTGGTACATCTATTTGACGACTGGATTTTTTCCCCCCACAATCATTTTACTTAAATTATATTTATCCTAAAGGACACAAGAGCTAGTTAAGAGTATTTAAAGTTATAGTTGTTTGGGGGTCATAAATAAAATAATAATTAGTGAGATAACTGTGTAAGTATAAGTTATGATCTTTACTATATTATAGTGGGTATATATTTTAAGTAAGAATTAATTTCAAAATATTTTTAAAACACACCTTGACTAATAGGAGATAAAATGTTCACATACACAAGTAATGAATGTCTTCTAATGCAATGGGTGTATAATATATGCATGCATATAGATCAGGCGATGCTAATAATGTGACATTAGTTATAAACAGTGCTCTTATAAATATTAAGGATCCCTAATCACAAGATAAGCTGTAATTCTTTGGATTATTTGCCATTTTAATAAGTTATAATGGTACTCTACATCAGATAATGATTATATGCAAAGCATAATTAAATTTTATAACTATTGAACTCAGATATACTATCTTAAAGTAATTTTAAACCTCATTATTATCTTATTACTGCTCCAAACTTTATCTTATTTATTAATGTGTTTACATATATATTGGCTACATACATGTAGAAAAAGGTATAGATAATAGTGAAAAATGCCTTTCTAATGTAGTATAGGATCTTACAGCAAATGAAATCTTTGCAAGCCTGGCTATGCTTGAACACACTAGACTGTTAATAGGAATTTGGAAGGGGTTTTCTTAAATCAAGTTTGCTTTGTCAGGGAAATTACATCTTTTACTCAATTTATGTCTGTGCTTAGCTCTTTTTGTTTCTAACTGCTGGAAAATGTGACTAAAATATTGTTTATTTATTGATTTAAAAACTCTTAGTAACATTTCCAATGTGGTGGATTGCCAATGAGACATTACTTAAATATATATATTTAAGCTGTCTCTTATACACATCTAGATGTGTATAAGAGACAGGTATATATGTGTGATATGCACATATGCATACATGTATATATTCTGATGTGTGGAGGTGCATATTTGTGCACACCATGTGGAATCCTGAAGTTGGTGTTGAGGGCCTTCCTTGATCCCTCTCAAGGTATTGAGATGAGGCTCTTGAGCATCCTGGAGCTCTTGAATTCTGCCTAATCATGCTAGACAACTCGCCTTGAGAAATACCTTTCTCTCCCTCTGGAGGGTTTTGCCACACCTGCTAGGCTTTCATCTAGGTTCCTACAGATCTGAACTTGAGCTCTCATGCTTGCATGGCAAGCACTTTATCTCCTGAGCTATCTCCCATCTTTTCTTTTCTTTTTTTTAAATATACCAAATTATATGGATTTAAAAACAAACCAACCAACACAAGGTAAATGGTTCCAATAATCCTTTAGTGGTAGATGAAATATAAGTTTCTCTGTCCAGCATTATATTTTAGGATAGTTCTTCTTGCTCTTTCTAGGCATTGGCAGCCAGTATCATCCACAGGGGTCTAGTGTGTTTGCAATAACTNTTTCNCACCTCTGCAGGTTGGCACCAGGATTCTGAGGTGCAGGCCTGTCCTAAGTAGTCATCTCTCCCCATCTTCTAGTCAGCTGATAGAGAATGACTAGTTTAGTAACTGAGTTAAGATTTTTCTCAATTGTGATCTCTAGAACTTAAAGACCTTGTAAATCTAAAGCTGTCTGTGGTCCCCACCATCTCAGCTGGAGGCATCAACCCACATCTGGAGTCAGAGTGGCATAGGGGAGTGTTGAGCAACAAAGAATAAGTCCTTTGGACCTTCTTTGAGGACATGGAGTCAACAGAGGCCGAAACTATGCAAATCTTGGACTGTCGTAGTCCATGAACCAAGCCAAACCCCAAAGAAACTGCAACAGAACAAACCTGCCACTCTTATTTATGTTGGCTGCAGTTGGACTTAATTCCCTTGAAATCTGAAGCCCTGGGTGACATAGGCACACTCTTGGACACTAGGAAATGAAAAACAAATGTGATGTGTTCAACAAATATTTGTTGAGTTTTAAACGTGTTCTAGGCACTATTCCAGGTACAGCAAATTAAAAATGTTCCTGTCTTTTTGAAACCTATATTTTGGTTGGGGTAGATATCGAATAAAACATAATCCTAGCAAATAAGTAAATTCTATTGCATCGAGGAATATGAGGAATGCTACAAAAGTTTTCTTAAGTGAGATAGTCAGGCAAGGAGCTACAGGAGGCTCGAGTAGAATGACTAAGAATTTGTGAAGGGAAGCACGATTACATTTCATTGAAAGAATAAAGAAGGCAAGAATTCTAGACTGTGCCAAATCAATGTCAATATAGCACTATTCCTGCTGTAACCAAGGAACCGCAGGGAGACAAGGTGTAATGAAGAATATCATGAGGAAACTGGGATCAAGAAAACACTCTTTAGAAATGGGTGGTGTAGAAGGAAAATTTGGTGACAATGGGACAAAGAGACCAGAGTTGCTTTCCAAGAAGTAAGAAACTGGATTCTCATGAGTAAGAGAAAGCATCAGCCTATGCAGGAGATAGGGCAGTTCTGCATACAGCATAGCTGTNGACAGATGGCCACCACAGGCTGTCAGCACAGAGACGATTGAGAAGGAAGAAGGTATATACCCAAGGAACGCTCATTCATACCGCAAAGATACATGCTCAACTATGTTCATAGCAGCATTATTTGTAATAGCCAGAACCTGGAAACAACCTAGATACCCATCAACTGAAGAATGGATCAAGAAAATGTGGTACATATACACAATGGAGTACTACTCAGCAGAGAAAAACAATGACCATATGATATTTGCAGGTAAATGGATGGAATTAGAAAATATCATCCTGAGTGAGGTAACCCAAACTCAGAAGGACAAATATGGTATGTACTCACTAATAGGTGGATACTAAATATAAACCAAAGGACAATCACTCTGCAACCCACAGATCCAGGGAGGCTACCTACCAGGAAGGACCCTAGGATGACTGTAGCATAAAATAATTTTGGGTTTTGCCCAGTCACTGGGCAAGCTTCAGTGAAACATTTCATTATTAGGATAAGAATTTATACCTCTATTTATGTTCAAACTATCTGTATATTATCTCTCCTGCAGTTGTACATCGAATGTTTTAATAATAATAATAACAAAAAAATATAAAAAAAAATAGAGAAGGAAGTTTACTGATGGCTGGAGGATGTGCCAAGCACAGTGGTAAAATAAGCCTATCTGAATTAAGGAGAGTGAGGGAGTGTGGTGCTTTAAATAAGAGTTTTTCCACATTCTGGGGCACCTGAATACTTGGTTCACAGATGGTGATACTATCTGGATAGGTGGAGGAGGTGTGGCCTCGCTGGAGGTAGTATGTCACTGGGAGTGGGCTTTGAGATTTCGAANGCCACATGCCACTTCCAGTGACTGTCTGTTTCCTGTTTGAGGTTCCAAATGTGAGCTCTCGACTGTTCCTGCCACCATGCATGGTGTTTGCTGGCAAGCTTCTACACCTTCACACACCTTCATGGTGACAGACTTTTTTGTTCGTTTGTTTTTTGACACCTGTACAGGTTCAGGCATAGGTGAAGGCAGAAATTTGAATTTAATCAAGCGTATTCATTAGCATTGGTTTGAATAAGATGGCCCCAGAGACCCATAGAGAGTGACACTATTAGGAGATAGGTCCTTGTTAGAGTAGGTATGGCCTTGTTGGAGTAAGTGTGTCACTGGGGGTGGGCTTTGAGGTCTCAAACATTCAAGCCACACCCAGNGTGCCNTTCTANTCCTGATGCTTGAGGATCCAGATGTAGAACTCTCAGCTCCTTCTTCAGCACCATGTCTGCCTGCACACCACCATGCTTCCTGCCATGATGATAATGAGCTAAACCTCTGAAACTGTATGCCAGCCACAATTAAATGTTTTCATTTGTAAGAAATGCTGTGGGATGCAAAGACCCANATTATATTAGGCAGAGCTCTGGGAATCCTACAGGAGAAGGGGAGGAAGGATTGTGGGAGTCAGAGGGGTCAAGAAAACCACAAGAAAATCCACAGAATCAACTAACCTGGGCTCATAGGGGCTTATAGAGACTGAACTGACAACTGAGGCCCTCTGCATATATGTTATAGTTGTATAGCTTGTTCTTGTGGGACTCCTAATATTGGTTACAGGGACTGTCTGACTCTTTTTACCTGATTCTGGGACCCTTTCCTTATAATGGGTTTCTTTGTCCAGATCTAATAGGAGAGGAGGTGCCTGGTCTTGATATGCCCATAGCTGGCTGATATACATGGGAGGCCTGCCCTTTTCTGAAAAGAAAGGAGGAAGAGTGGATGGTGGGGAGGGGAGGTTAGAGAGAAGAGCTGAAAGGAGGGGAGGTAGGGAGGGAAGGAGGGAGGGGAAACTGTGATTGAGCTGAAAAAAATAATTGATTAATTAATTAAAAAAGAATTACTGTGGAAGAAAAGAAAGATGGTGGTGACTGCTGGCACCTGCCGTTGGCACCTACTGCAGAGCTCTGAGGAGTCTGAGAGACCCATGGAGGCTCTAAAGGGTGACATGGTGATGGAAAAAGAATCTGCAGACCAAAATAATAATAATAATAATAATAAAATTCTTATGGGAAGAGACTGATGGGGATGCCTTTCTGTATGCTGTGAATGTGTGTTGCTCTGATTGGTTGATAAATAAAGCTGTTGGCCAATGGTGGGCAGAATAAGGTTAGGCGAGACATTCTAACTAGAGAGAGAGGAAGTAGAAAGGAGAGCTGAGCAAATGCTGTTAGCCACCGCCAGGAGAAGCAAGATGTAAGGGTATCGGTAAGCCAGGAGCCATGTGGCAAGTATAGATTTATAGAAATGGGTTAATTTAAGATGTAAGAGCTAGCTAATGGGAAGCCTGAGCCATTAGGCCATAAGTTTGTAAATGATACACACCTCTGTGTGTTTGTTTACTTGGGTCTGAGTGGCTACGGGAGCCTGGGCAAGACATAGAAAAGCTTTTTCTTACAAGGTACTTTTAAAATGTGGACACATGAAATTGGAAAGAAAGAAAGATGGCATCTCAGCCAGCAGGATACAAGCAAAAAGGTNGTGCCTGATGAGCCCTGGGGCTGCTGGCACTGATGACAGGGAGATGTGCAGTGACCTGAGGCTCCTACAGGAACAGGTCAATACTGAACATGGCTGTAGAGGGCCCCCAGCATGGAGCTGTTGTGGCTGCAGCCAATGCTGCTTGCTGTGCTGGAAGACTAAGAATGCAGGGCATTGGCGACGCTTTCATTCTACAAATACAAGGGTCTCAGCAGCCAAGAACTCTCACAGAACTTGCCCCCAGCTGCTCTGCCTAGCTGTAACACCCCCNTGCCTTTGGGTAAGAACAGGATATCTGAGATGAGTCTCAGTGATGGTTCAGTATTTATGGTGTTTTAGAAACCAGAAACCTTAAACCAGACCAATGACTCATTCCAATGAATATTTGCATATAAAGGTGTTTAGGCAAAAAAATATACTGTTTGACATACTACAGTTTCTAACGTCACTACTTGGACCAAATATGCAATGGAGAGGGNAAGATGGAGGAATGGGGNAATATCACTTTGCTGAGTAGGACTGACAGGGTGGTGTACTGCAGCTTGGAGCTTTTGCAGGCTCAGCCCCGGAACATGCTGCTCAGGTTCTGCACCATTGCTCTGGTCCTGAGCAATGATAGGGAGTCTGAGATGAAGAACTCTTCATTTTCTGGANTAGTCCTTCCCAGAAGACCTCCATGGTCCAAGCTGCCCCTGGAGGCCAGGTTGTTATCCGTGGTCTGTGCTGCTCCTCCAGGCTATATTGAAGCTNGAGCTTCATGTGGATGTCTGAGGCCTATGCTTGTACCACTGGAGGTCAGGTNGACATCCATAGTCTGTGCTATGCCAGGAGACTATACTAGTGTCTGTGGTCTGGGTTGCACCTGGAAGTCTTGCTGGCCTGTGCTGCTGCCTGAGGCCATGTTGATGTCCATGGTCCATGCTGCCATTAGAGGGCCATGTTTGGGTCTATGGTCCTCCTATAGTTAGGGGCCATGTTGGTATCTGTGGCCTGTGTACCCACTGAGGTCCACATGGATGTCTGTGGTCTATGCTGCTACTGGAAGCCATATTGATGCCTATGGACAGCACTGCTGCTGAGGGCCACTGTGATGTGTGTGGCCTNTGCAGCTACCTGAGGCCATGTTGATGTCCATGGTCCATTAGGCCACTGAGGGCCATGTTTGGATCTGTGGTCTACTGCAGCCAGGGGCCATGTTGATATCCATGAGTCATGTTAACATTGAAGGCCATGTAGATGTCCTTGCTCCATGCTGCCACCAGAAGCCATGTTGATGGCCTTGGCTTGTGCTGAGGCTGCCATGGGCTATGATAGTGTCTGTGGGCCATGTTACTGATGAAGGCTGTGTTGATGTCTGTGGTCTGCACTGCCACCAGAGACCATGCTGAGGTCCCTGGCACATGCTGATGCAAGAGGCTATGTGGAAGTCTGTGGTCTATGCTGATGCCAGAAACCATGTGGAAGTCCATGATCTATGCTCCCGCTGACTATAAAGGGCAGCTGAGTTACATTTGCTATGATATTGTTGACTGCAGTTCATAGTTAAGAAAANGGGATATAGAAGGCTTTTGTAACACCCTTACCTATCTTCCCCCCCCTGAAAAAAAAAGAAACAGCCTAGACAGAAAGCCATTGAAGAGAACTCTTAAAAATTGTGATAAGGATACTGAAGTGAAGCTCTCCACAACTGATGGCTTCTGGAAGGGGTACAAGTGGTGAAGGACTCAGGTTTCTTTAAGGGGCTGGCCACTGGGAGTTTGATCATGTTCCAGTGACTATATGGGCAACACAAATTGGACTTTTTTTTTCTTTTGTGTGTGTGTGGGGGGGGTCACAAGGGTAGAGTAGCAGACCTAGGAGGACTGGGAAGTGAGTGTGATTGGGGTACATGATATGAAATTGCCAAATAATCAATAAAAATATTATGTTGGGGAAAAAAGAGTTTCCATGGTCATGATGTCTTGTTGTAGCAA
This sequence comes from Neotoma lepida, assembly GCA_001675575.1. Lineage (NCBI taxonomy): Eukaryota > Metazoa > Chordata > Mammalia > Rodentia > Cricetidae > Neotoma > Neotoma lepida. The sequence continues at coordinate 49,360 of LZPO01055331.1, forward strand.
TAGAAATCATAACTAAGACAGAAGTTGGTGCNAGGGACTGGGGTATTGCTGTGATAGGCCTGACCATGTTTTTGTGTGGACTTTGGATTAGAAAAGCAGCTGAATGTGCTAAGCAGAATTTAATGGGCCATAACAGTAGGAGCATGGAAGACAATGGCAGTGGCGGTGATTTAAACTATGGGGACCAGGCTCAAGACTTTTCAGAGGAGAAAATTAGCATGTNGCCTAGAGATTATTCTTGTGCTATTTTGGTGAAGAATGTGACTGCTTTCTTCCCTTGTGCAAAAAAAAATCTGCCTGAGGCTACATTGAAGAATTATATACTAACAGCTTTAGCAGAGGATATCTCAAAACAGCCTAGCATTGACTATGTTGTGTGGTTATTATGTTCACTCTTGTGCAGATCTGTAATGAGAAGGAGCAAGCCGAGCAAGAAAAAAATACAACATATACAGAAAAGGGGCACCAGGAAGTAGAATGGAGCTAAATCTTGTGTTCAAGGAGATGAAGAGATTAAAGAAAATCCTGGTGTTAAGTGGAATAAAGGGAGGGGTGACCTCAGGACAAGATCTCACTTAGTAACCTTCCAACTTGTGAAAAGGAATTAAAGAAAAGCTTAGACCTGAGTGTGGTGGTACACATCTTTAATCCCAGCACTGGAAGGTAGAGGCAGGTAGAGTTCTGAGTTTGAGACTAGCCTGGTCTACCGATCTAGATTCAGGATAGCTTAGGCATTGAAGGAAANCATTGAAAACTGAAAGCTGGTGAAGATGTAATTGAAGCTGGAGGGGGGAGGGGCATGTTCTAGCTCCAGCAAGCAGAAGCTTCTGTCATGCGGTTCTGGCTTTAGAATCAAAGATAGAAAGGGGATATGGAATCTCCTTCCACAGCTAAGGAAAGCTGCTGAGGCCAGGCATGTGTCTAGGGTGTCCCTGAAGGGAAGCCTAGAGAGGCCAGTGTGTGAAGCTGTGAAGGTGAAGCCTGGATTGCCTTGGTGATCCCAAAATGTTAGAGATGTCAGCACTGTGAGATACCTGCTGAGGAAAACTGNCAACAGGGAGAGGAACCAGTAAAAGACAAAGAAATGTGTTACAGTCAACAAATCTGAAAGGAGTTGGAGATCTGAAGAGAACTTTGACATCAAACATGGAGATGGAGAATTTGGAGATTGCCCGGCTGGATTCTGCTTTTGCTTTGGTTCAGTATTTCCTCATTATGCTCCCTTTCCTTCCTTTTGTAATGGTAATGTTTACACCCAGTTATATGTCGGAAGTATGTGATCTGCTTTTTGATTTAGATCTTATAGAGGATTACAGTTAAGGGATTGTATGAGTCTCAGAAGAGACTGAACTTTGGACTTTTAAACAGTGCTGCTACTGTGATAGACGATGGGGACTTTTGAAGTTGTACTAGCTACGTTTTGCATTATCATATGGCTACAAGCCTTTGGGAGCCACGGAGTGGAATGTGGTGGTTTGAATAAAATGAATAAAATTACCCCCNTAGGCCAATAGGGAGTGGCACTATTAGGAGGTGTGGCTTTGTTAGAGTAGGTGTGGCCTTGTTGGAGGAAGTGTGTCACTGGAGGTGGGCTTTGAGGTTTCAGATGCTCAAGCCACACACAGTATGGCATTCTCTTCCTGCTGCTTGCTGATCTGGTTGTATAACTCCCAGTTCCTTCTCTAGCTCCATATCTACCACACTTCCCACCATGATGATAATGGACTGAACCTCTAAAACTGTAAGCCAGCCCCAATTAAATATTTTCCTTTATAAGAGTTGCCGTGGTCATGGTGTCTCTTCACAGCAATAGAAACTCTAACTAAGACAACCACAATGGAAATGGCTGTTAAGGAAGTATCACCTTGCAAAACAGCAGGTGCCTTGGGAAAGAAATAATATTTGTAAAAATTAACTGTGAGAATTCCCTTAATCCTGCCCAAGGATGACCTACAGCCTTATCTTGACCTCACTTCTGAAAGTTCTGTGTATTCTTAAAACTACCACCCTGGGAAGCAGCGTTCCAAACATGAACCCTCAGGGGCTCTCAAAAGCATTAATGCCATAGCATGAACGTTTGGGGTTTGTTACAGAAACTGAGAAAGTTGACAATATAAGAAGAGATGACTACAAAATTTGACAATTTCAAACTGAGTAGTAGTTTACTGTGGNAAGAATTAAGTAAACNGTGAGATCAAAGGTCTGGAAGTACTGGTGATGCATTGGGAGAACATGGGAAAGGTAGGTGGTGGAGGCCAGGTGCACTGTTACTATGGAATGAGTGCAAATGTTTATACTTGCAAAATTTTGAATGNGATCATTATGGTATGAGGGAGTGTTGGGGAGAAAATGAAAAGAGGAGCTGGAGGGAGGCACATACTGAAACTACTGCAAAGATGAGAACCCACTCCAGGGTCTGCAAGATTCATTTTGATTGGCCCTTGAGTGACCTTGGTAATGGCATCCATTTAGAGCACAGTGTAGGCAGACTTTTCTTTCCCATCCTCCAGTTCCCAAATAACCTACACAGAGACTCAATATTAATTATAAATGCTTGGCTGATAACTCAGGCTTTTTACTACCTAGCACTTAAAACTTAAATTAATCCATTTCTATTACTCTATGTGCTGCCCTAAGGCTTGTGGCATTTACCTCTCTGTCATGGTCATGTCTTGCTTCCTCTCCATCTGTCTGGCAACTCCTCAGACTCCACCCTCCTTTTTCCCAGCCTCCTCTGTGTCTGACTGTCCTGCCTATATTTCCTGTCTAGCTACTGGCTGGTGAGCTTTTTATTAAACCAATCCGAGTAACAAATCTTCACAGTGTACATAAGGATTATTCCACAGTGGCAAAGCATCCAAACAGACGAGCTTATAGTTTTCATAGTTTATAATTTCAGAATCACTGTACCAACCCTAGACTGCCTGCTTGTATCATTTACTGTTTCTTAATGCTCTTTANAGCTGAGCTCAGTTCTAACTGACATACTACAAGCCATTTGCTCTTACTGACATGGATTTCTCTCTCCTCCCTTTACGCTATTCATTACCNTAAAATCCAGAATTAGCTATGAAAAGTCTGTTTTATCCTTTAACACCCAGAAAGTAAAAGTCAAGGAATCATTAAAGCATTACTTGGGTACCACAGGCAGAATCAATCACTTCTTCTTTTACTTGTTTATGTGTTTCTAAATTCCAAATTATAAATGCTCACAGCTGACTCCATCCTCCATGTAATCCTTGACCATACCTCACTGTAGTGTTTAACAGATAATAAGTGCTCCAGTACTGGGTGAGCCAATAACTGAATGGACACAAACCAAGTGGAATGAACTCCTCACAAATCTGATATTATATAGGGCAGCCTGGAGAAAGCCTTGCAGAGCCCTTGCAGTGTTAGTGATCAAAAGGGAAACGGACTCTGACTTCATAGATGTGTATCAGAGAGAACTCAGGTAGAAGACTACTTCAAAAGGTGGAAACTGCACCACCGAGGTTTGCTTCTGAAGTGTGATGACTCCGATCTGTCCCTGGGGGCTTGGGGCCTGGCTGTGATGAAATACCAATGTAGAACTTGACCAAGGGCATTTCTGAACATGGGACTCTTTCTTAGTAGGGTGGTTAGTATAAAGGCAACAGCAGTATAAAATTCTCACTGGGATACTATTAAAAGCTGCTATTAGCAGGCAAGAAAAAAATGTGTTCTAAGACACATTGGAGGAGCTAGGGCAGGCCATGTTTCATCTGAGTATTCCCAGCTTACAAAGACACAGATAAAACGTAAGCTAGGACAGAGGCCCCAAGCCTAGCTTTGCACACAGAGGATTTTGCTGGCACAGCTCTATTTAGAGGCTCTTCAAGGCTGTCACACTGTGAATAAAAGACTCNAACCATTTAAAAAATTTTATTTTATTCGGCATTATTATGTTGTGTATCTGCTTGTGCATGGGTATAGTGTGCATGCCGACATCAGAGGACGATTCTTGGGAGTTGATTCTGTCTTTCCATTGTGGGTTTCTCAGACATATGTGGCTAGTCCTTTTACCCACTGAGCTATCTGTGGTTTTTGAGTATGTGTGTGACTTACTATGGGACCATAACTACTGGAGAATTCAATAAAGTAGGATCTGAGGTCTAGTCAACTAGTTCCTTTCTGGTAACAAAGCTAACTCCCCACTGATTGCGTTTGCCAATAACAAAGGCCTCATTTTTGTAGGGCACTGCAGTACTTCCAATTTGAAAGCTTATAGTTGCTTTAGCATTTGTCAGCTTTATTCTGTTAGTTTGGTGCTCAGTTTAGCTGTTTTTTTTTTCTACCCAAAGAGAAGATTTTATTTGTCTTTCAATGCAAAGTCCTATTTTTGCTTGGAGTTTAAACTAAAGACACTTATCTATCCAAACCACTGCAGAAATGCCATAGTGTGGTTTCTGAAGCTGTCTATCAGTCTTTATCTCATGCAAAGACAGTAGACCTTTTCCAGCAATTGTCATAGTAGAATGGATAAATGTGCACCAGTATACACAAAAGAAAACCACCAATGTAGTGAAAAATGTGGTTATAAGCTATGTATGCACACTGGAATAAAGAGACATTCAGTATAGTTATGAGAACCCTAAAATTCTAGTTTTACCAGAAAAATTGCTTCTTCCCCAACTGCCACTTCTTGCCACACTTGATTTTGTTATAANATTGATCAATCTTCTTAGCTCACTCTATCTGTACTGATAGACTTCTCTAAGTAAGTGAAGGTGGCTTTCAAAATACTTTTGTCTGGTCCCCCAAGTAAGTCTTTTTCCCAAAGTCTGGTATTTAGACAAAAGCCCCCATTCCCTCTATAAATTCAGGGGCTTGAAGAAAGTTTCTGGTTGCTAAAAAGCAAGTCATTCTCCTTATCTCTGGCTAGAGGAACTTGTGGCTCTTTCATTAACATATGGCCATGNTGCCTCTTAACTCGTCAAGGTCAATGCTAACCTCTATCTAGCTCAGTCCCTGTTCACAAGCCCCATCCCAGCTCACAAGGCCCCTTTCTCCCATTCCTATTTAACTGGGGAAANCTTTCCCCTGTTGCTACTTCCACNCTTTCCAGGAGACAGCCTTGGCAGTTTGGAATACACTTTTTCCCTCTTCACCCATGGAGTGGCTATTTTGGTTTCTTTACTGTGCGCACTTTCATTCAACTTTCACATGCTAATTCTGTAGTATTTGTGGAGCAACCTCAGGACACACAGATTGTACCCTACATCCATGCGAGGGAATCTCATGTTGGGGGCAAACACTCTCCCCTTTGCTTAGAGCGCTCAAGCTTACAGCAAGCATGCTAATATAAAGCAGAGGTGGGGAAATAATAAAATATAACCCCAATCATAGCATTTCCAACTCTGGCCTGAAAAGGTTGAAGTTAATTTTGGTAGCATGACCGAGGTTGGCACTATTTGATCGACATCTTCTAAACAACTAAGAAATTATAAATGCGCAGTCTCTGGAGTACAGATTCAGCTTACCCTGCATCTTAACGAAGCCCATTTTTCTTCTGCTTAATCATTTGGCAGCCCAGATGCCATTCAGTTACCAAGGAACAGCACAACAAATCACTAGCAGACACATTTTATGAGAACATAATGCACCTCACCATTGATGACAGTTTTGTAAAAACATCGCTGAGTCTTTAAAGGATTCATTTATAGTATGCCATAGTAAAACTAGTATGAGTTATTCTCAGTTTTTAATAAAGGACATAGAAATCATGAAAATGAATGCTATCATATCAATATCTTTCTACAAATCCAATAGAAATTCAACTAGGCAATGAGTCCACTTCTATCATCTCTCCCTCCTCCCCTTCTGACACACTCTCTCTCTCTCTCTCTATATATATATATATCATATACACACATACACACACATGCATGCATAAGAATCATTCATATAACAACATCAAAAAAATTACAAAGCAATGATAGTATTTCTATTTGGATAAGTTTTAAATAATACTCAAAAATATGTACTGGAAAGCTAAAACAAATTTGCTTCTCACAGCTCTGAAGGCTGGAAGCTCAATATGTCCTAAGGCCACTTTCCATAGCTTGCAAATGAACAGCTGCCCATGGTCTCAGATGGTCTTGGGAGTGATTTAATATCAGAGCACTGCCTCTGGTGTCATTCCCTCTTTTCAAAAGGAGCTTGTCATAATGAGTTAGTGCTTCACCCTTAAGACCTGAATTTAAAGATGCTATCTCCAAATAAAGTCATATTATGAGGTGCTGGAGATGACTCTTTCAGCATATGATTTCTGGGGGAAACTTCNCAATCCTTGATATTGGCTGTTTAAAGTGGCCAGTAAATCAGAAACCTCTTCCAAGTACTTTTAAACATCACATTGCAACATAACACTGCGGTATGTTGACAAACTCTGCCAATGTGTTCAAGTGATTGAATAACCCTCAGAAAGACATGACCTTTCTCNAGCCCACAATTACTTTGCATGAGAAATGAAGTTCTTTATTTCTGAAATAAAAGTTCATTATAATTTATCTATAGAATACCNATCTGAGGGGATGAAGGACACTTATTGTACACATTTGCCTGCTAACAGAAAGAGCTAGAAGGACAAAAGGAGATATTAGTCTATAGAGTGGGACTTGTGGACCTTGGTCNAGGGTAAAACATCACACAGAGGCATCACGGACACTGTGGTGGGATACAGAGATGANCAGTGGATTATAGGAAGATGGAGACCCACATTTCAAATCTTACAATTGCATGACTTTCATCAGAATGTCCAATTTAATTTCAATCACATTAATTTGAAAAGTGATATTTTTTTCTCTAGGAAAGTAACATCATTCTGTAGTCAAACACATATTAACTCACCTTCTCCCCTATTTAATAGCTTTAAAATATTTTTTTTTTATTTTATGTGCATGGGTGTTTTGCCTACATTCATGTATATACACCATGTGTATTCCTTGTGCTTGAGGATATCAGAAGAGGGGGCACGGAATCTCCTGGACCTGCTGTTATGGATGGTTATGAAACACTTAGTGGTTGCTCAGAGCCCAGCCTGTGTTTTCTGCAAGAGCAACAGGTGTTGCTAACTTCTAAACAANCTCTTTGGCCCTTTAATAACATCTTTTAACTTTACATTTTATGCCTCTAATAACTCCATGTATTCAACTAGCAAGAATGGAATCTCTTTTCTTACATATCATTTGCATATGCTCAAGTTAGATTTAAATAACTCAATAAATACTGAGTGCCCATTGCCAGGCAGGCCCTAAATTAGTGTTAATCCCACTGGTTGAGAATAAGACCACTACCACAATTTAAAGCCAAATTTGAAGCAAGCTTCAATTAAATACTGGCCAGGTGCATGGGCTCTGGCCAGGTGCATGGGCTCTGGCCAGGTGCATGGGCTCTGGCCAGGTCNNTCTCTGGGTTTGCANAAAAAGGATCTGAGTCATGGTTTGCAGGTGCTTAAGTATTTCCCATCAGGTCCAATCAGGGGCAAGCATACATCTTGATGTATTTCCTGCCTTGAACCTGATGCTCACATGTGATCAAGTACCCAGTGCAGATGGGTCAAGCAAATTTGTTTAGAATGAAGACANGTGACTTGTTATCTCTCATGAACAATAGCCTCCAGCATTTCAGGGACTATCTACTCTTGGGCTGGAGGCTTGCAGATCAGAGGAATTTTTGTTTCATGGATCTCTTAGGTATAGTAATTAGAACTTAAAATGTAACTTAGGCTCTCATATTAGTAACTAGAGTTATGGGATTGTGGTGCTTTAAGAAATATCAACTTTGTCCTTACAGGATTAATGGTAAAAAGTTTAAAAACTTCTAAATAGACACATCTTAAAGTTTGTTCACTATTTTACAGCATATTTTGTAGTAGTGTCAAATTGAAAAATNTGGTCTTTCTTAAATAATTTATATATGAACACAATTAAAATTGATACTGCAATCATATGAAATAAAGAACTTTCCATTACTTTATTTCATAAGAGCATTCTACTTATTTAAGGTATTTTATGATGTTATTGTATTTGACATCTACTGTATTTCTAGAATGTTCACTTTTTANACATTTAGTCCAAAATGAGTCTATTGGCCACTANAGTANGAAACAACAGTGTTTTTACTTGGTTAATGTCCATTCAAGTTTATCTTATAAACATAATTTTCTGCTTAGAAAATATGTCAGTAAATGTTTTCTTGGGTCTAGTGACACTATTCCCTCATAGAACAATTTAACAAATACATCTTAAATACTTACCAGCCCCTTTTGTTGACTGAAAAAACTGGAAAGAAGAGAGAATATCTAACTTNATGAAAAATACAGTTTTTCCTCATAAAAGACAATGAAATTGAATTATTGGAAGAGAATAATNATTTAACTCAAAATTGTAAAATATAAAATTAATTCATTATGTTTATAATTTTGTTTTTGAAACAAGCTCTCTCTACATAGTCCTGACTGTCCTGGAACTCAGACTGGCCCTGAACTCACAGAAATANAGAGATTTGCCTGCTTCTGCTTTCCAAGTGTTGGGATTAAAGGCATGTGCCACCACATTGGCCCTATAATTTTCAAATTAGTTTGATCCTTATAACTCTTATTCCTTTTTCATTCTAAGTAAGTGTTGCAGAATATTTGTTTAACCATGTAAGGCTGTGTTGCATTTATTTAATTCTGTAAAGACATGTTGCTGTTTTACCTTGCCTGCCTAAGGCATCTGATTGGTCTAATTAAAAAGCTGAATCGCCAATATCGAGGGAAGAGATGTAAACAGGATTTCTGGGCAGGGAGAGTAAGGAGGAGGAGGAGGAATTTAGGTTCAGGGAAATAAAGAAAAAAGACACATCAGGTAGACACCAGGGGCCAGCCAGCCCAACATAGGGGAAGTAGGAAAGTAAGACATACAGAATGAAAGAAAGGTAAAANGCCCCGAGGCAAAATGTACATGAATGGAAACAGGTTAAATTAAATTAAAAGACCTANTGGGACAAGCACAAGCAACAACTGAACATTTATAATTAATAATAAGTCTCCATGTCTTTGTTTGGGAGCTGATTTTTGGCCCAAAGAAAATTCCATCTACA
>LZPO01055331.1:76166-87246 GCA_001675575.1 Neotoma lepida
CTGTATATAATGACTGTGCCTCCTTTTTTAACTCTGTGCAATAATTCCACCACCCCAATCAACTGTATTTAATCAATATGTTGAGCTTCCAGCATCCTGTGGCTTCTCCACCAGAAAGCCCAGTGCATCTTATCCCAGTCTTTCTGTGTGTCCACATGTTTGTCTTTTCTTNATTCCCTCACCAGTCCAGTCAGGTCAATCCCTAGAGCCACACAAGACATAGCACACAGGTTTATCTCNNCTCCATTTGGTTGGATTTTAGTAAAATAAGTGAGAAATGTCAGAGTACTGAGCCAGCTCAAGNCTAGTAAGAGAATTGTATTAATGAAGGTCCACCATCCACTGTGGAATATTCCTTTACACTGTGTGAATATATGTTACTGTGAATGGTTTAATAAAGAAGCTGACTGTCCAATAGCTGGACAGGATAAGGTTAGGGGAAGAGACAAAGAGAAAAATTCTGGGAAGAAGAAAGGAGGAGTCAGAGGAGTCTCAAGCAGATGCANAGAGAAGCAAGATGAGCATCCCTTGCTCAGAAAAGGTACCAAGCCATGTGGCAAAGCATAGATAAGAAATATGGGTTACTGTCATCATAGAGACTTTATCCAGTAACTAATGGAAGCAGATGCAGAGATCCACAGACAAGCACCGGGCTGAGCTCCAGGAGTTCAGTCAAAGAGAAGGAAGAGGGATTCTATGAACAAGGGGCATCAAGATCATCAGAGACAACCGAACCAAGCTAGTGGAAACTCATGAACATTAGACCAACAGCTGTGGAGCCTCCAAGGGACTGGACTAGGCTCTCTGCATAAGCAAGACATTTGTGTAGCTTGATCTGCTTAAGAAGCCCCTGGCAGTAGGATCAGGATCCGTCCCTGGTGTATGAGCTGGCTTTTTGGAGTCCAATGCCTATGGTAGGATACCTTGCAGAGTCTTGATGCAGGGGGGAGGGGCTTGGACCTGCCTCTACTGAATGTATCAGGCTTTGCTGACTCCACCTGGGAGGCCTTACCTTTTTGGAAAACAGGATGATGGGGGGGGCTGAGGCGGAAAGGCTGGGGGTGGGGGAGGGAAGAAGGAATAGAGGGGGATCTGTGATTAGTATGCAAAGTTAATAAAAAAATTTCTTAATGAAGAAAAAATCAGATAAAAAAAGAAATATAGATTAATTTAAAATGTAAGAGTTAGCTAGTAACAAGCCTGAGAAATTGGCTAAGCATTTATAATTAATATTAAGCCTCTGTGTGGTCATTCAAGAGTGGCTGCCATCACAGGAAAACTCTGCCTACAGTCCACCGTGAATGTTTGATAGGGTTCTATTTTGTTATGTTCTGCTACACACTTAGACAGGAATGAAAGCTCAAGCTAAAAAAATCTACAAAATACATATTTTAAGATTTGCTTATTCATTTTATTGTTTATGTGCATACATGGGTGAGCGTATATGTACCACAGTGTATGTGTGGAGATTGGAGAACAATTTTTGGAAGTTAGGTCTTTCAATGCTATGTGTCTCAGGGATCAAACTCGGGTTATCAGGCTTGGCAGCAAGTACATATGGCCCTAAAATACATATTTTTGTTAATAATATTAACTGTACTTTAGGACAAAATGGNTCTTTTCATTTTCCTTTACGTATGTATGGACCTAATACAAATCCTGTCTACTTTTTATTTGAAGACCCGTTTCCAAAATGACTGCTGTTCTTATGTTGTGTATTGACATCAACACAGAGAACATACTTAGACCATAATTCCACTGTATAACTGCATGGCGTGAGTGAAATGCTTATTCATGGAATTTTGTGTATACAAATAGTGGACGTGCTTAAAGACTAATTATTACCCCAAATGAGTACCTTTCAATGTAGAGTTGATGAAATAAAATCAACTTTTTCAAATTGTTCTTCATACTTCTAGGGATTTATTTACTTGAAGCTTAGGCAAGGAAGACCAAAACTAGTTTTGAGTTAATAGGGCATATCAAGTAGAACTGAGAGTTAGTGAGGACAAAACCCTAAACTTTATAAGTACCGAATTGTCAGGTGAAATCTGTGTGAGTATTGTCTTAGAAAAATTCAGGCCAGAAGAGCTCATGCCAATAAAATTATAGCAAAATGCTATCTTCAATTTTGTAAATTAATTAATTTCTTTTAATCCCCTGAGTTAAGATAGTGCCACCCATTTGTTGATGGGTGTGGTTTGGGTCATGGGGAACTTACCAGTGGTCCCACACTTAAACAAAAGTGGTTCTCCTTCCCTTTGTATCATCTACTACTTTAGCANGGGGTGGGACCTTAGGAACTCCTCCCTCCACCATTTTGGAATTTTACCTGGCTTGATCTTGTATAGGTCTTATGTATGTAACCACAGTTGCTGTGAGGTCAAGGGTGCAACAATCATGTCATATCCAGAATACATTTTACAGCACCCCTGCATTATGTTCTTTCTGTCTCCTTTTCAGTGATGTTACCTAAACACTGCAGAAGGGAGGGGTTGCAGTCAATAGAGATGTTCCATCTATGGCTGAGCTCATAGTCACTTATTTTCAGAACTTTGAACAGTAATAAGTCTATATACCTTTCTGTTATGTTCTCTCATTGGCTCTCTCAGCCCAGCTACATCACTTCCTTTTCCTGCCCAGCTCTGTCACTTCCTGTCTGTCTGTACAGACCTCCAGACCTCTATGGTTAGTGCTGGGATTAAAGGCATGTGTCAGCAAGCTTTGCTTTGTTCCCAGTGTGGCCTTGAACTCACAGAGATCCAGACAGATCCCTGACTCCCAAGTGATAGGATTAAAGGTGTGTGCTACCATTGCCTGACTTTATGTTTACTTATAGTGGCTGGATTTTTCCTCTGATCCTCAGGTAAATTTTATTGGGGGACACAGTACATTGGGAACACAATANATCACCACAAACTACTATCACTGCAATAAGAAATTTCTCTGACCAAGAGTGGAAATAGCACAAATCAACCAATATAAACATAAATATTTAGAAGGCAGTTTGATAACAGGATAACATAGAACACAACATCAATAGGTTCTTGCTGAGTGACTATGACTCCCTAGCTGTGGGATTTGACTATGTTATGCACCAGACATGAACTTCTTCCCATGGAGTAGGCCTCAAATCCAATCAAGAGAGAAGTTGGTTACCTCAATAAACATCTTGCCACAATTGCACCAATGGGCACATTTTTAAAATCAGTTTGGTGTTGTAGTATGTAGGGTTTGTCATTGGAATGACCATTGGTGCATTTTGTCTTCTAACAGTCTATATAGCACCTTCCAGGACTATGAAAGCTAGCCAGATTGGAGAGTTCCCTGGTCATTTAGGATTTGTTTTTCCTATAATCAAAGTGCGTGGTGTCTTCAGCAACTAAATCTTACCATCTACTGATAATGGGAAGCCAAGAACAAGGACAATAGCCTGTTGATTTGAGTGCACCTGGGGCCTCCTTGACCAAAATCTTATTGGGAGGGAAACCATTCTTGGCACTGAGATTTCCATTTAATAACCAATTTGACTTCTAGTAGCAACATTTTTAACTAATGTGGGTGTTTCTCTCCATACTCCTTTGAAAATTGCATTTTTAATTAGCTTACAAACTTTATAAGGGCTTCTTCACACATCCTCAGGTTTGCTAACCCACCCCCATGACTCCTTTCCCCCATCATACCCCTTAAATCTTAGCTTAAACAAGACCTGTACAAGACCAAGCTTAAATCCCCAGCCCCTGTTCTTTCATATCATATGTGTTTTGCTTTATTTTTATATGCATATGTTTCTTTTACTAGCATTTCAAGATCATAGGCTCCAAAGTCCCTTCTTCATGCATACTTTATTTTGGTTTTGTTTTCATCTGGGTCCTTGATTCTCATCACATCACATTACTACCCATTTGAACAATGTTGCTCCCAGTAAACCCATCTACTTTCATTTCACACATATTCTACTATTCTCTGACTTACTTGTACCCTGACTGCACCAATAGCCTNTTTCTAGTTTCTTAGCTTCCACACGTGTTCCGCGTTAACAACACAAAATTAAGGATTTGAAGCTAGATTACTCCTATCAGAGAGAACATGCAGTATTTATCTTTGGGGACTCAGATGGACTTACTCAGTACAATTTTTCCTGTTCCATCCATTTACCTGGAAATTTTTAATTTCAATTTTATAGCTGAGTGAGAAACATTCCGTTGTGTATGTGTATGACATTTTCATTATCCATTTCTCAGTTGGTGAGCATCTAGAGTGATTCCATTTTCTAGCTATTGTGAATAGAGTGGCAATGGACATGGATGTGCAAGTATCTCTGTAGTAATATAAAATGCCTTTGGATACATGCCCAGGAGTTGACTAGTGGATCATGTGGTAGATACATTTCTATTGTGAGAAACTTCCATACTGATTTCCTTTGGCTTCACTGCTTTACACTACCAACAACAGTGTATAAGGGATCCCTTTCCAGATATTACACTACCAATGACAGTGCATAAGGGATCTCTTTCCAGATATTCATCCCATTATTTGTTGTCATTTGCTTTCCCAATGATGGCCACTCTGACAAGAATAATGTGGATTCTTAACATAGATTTAATCTGCATTTCCATGATGACTAAGGATGTTGAACACTTTAAAAAGTGATACCTAGCCACACGTTTTTTGTGTGTGTGTGTGTGTGAACTTTCTGTTCTATGTCTTTTCATGACCTTTGTATATTCTAGATACTAATCCTCTGTCATACATACCTGATAGATATCTCTCTCATGCATACCTGACACAGATATCTCCCTTCTGTGTGTTGCTTGTAATTGACTATTTCCTTTGATGCGCAGAAGCCTTTTAATTTCGTGAGGTCCAATTTGTCAATTGATCTTACTTAGTAAGTTATCAAATCCTCTTTAGATTCTATGTTATATCCTCTCTTCAAGGCTCACGGACCATTACAGAGAAGGCGGCAAAAAATTTATAAGAGCCAGAGGCCAAGGAACACTAGAACAGAGCCAGGTCTTCTGGATATAACAGGAATGATGCATTCATGAACTCACAGCAGCTGTGGTTGCCTGTCCAGCATCAGTATCAAGCCAGTCAATGTTCTAGCATGAAGGAGGGAAGACAACATGAGCCCCACATCCCTAACTGAAATCTATTGACATTTGGTTTCTCTGGGAGGGAGGGTCAGTTTTCCTTAAGAATGTGGCCCCTGATAAACAGATCACAACCCAGTGGATGGCCTCACACCCAGGATTACATGGGCAGCACAAATAAGAGTCAGCAGGTTATGAAAAAAAGTAAATGAAAAAGCAAAAAAAAAAAAAAAATCACAACAACCCAAAGACAGGAAGTTGGGAGGCAGCGGGCAGGTGGGGTTGATCTAGGAGGAGTTAGAGGAGGCATAAGGGGAGATAAATATGTTCAAAATATATAGTAAGATGTGGGGAATTGTTCTATTATTTTTATTTTTGTTGTGTCTTTAGTTGGTTTTGGTGTCAGCGTAATAATAGTAGTTTTGTCAGAACAGTTTGGGGCTCTTCCTTTTATTTCTATTTGTGGAATCAGGTGAGTAGTGTTGGTACTTGTTTTTTTCAAGTTCTAGTAAAATTTTTCAGTGAATCCATCTGATCTTTGAGTTACAAAATAAAGAGACCTTTTATAATTGCTTCAATCTCATTGCTTGATATGGATCTGTTCACTTATTTCACCTTGGTTGAATTTTGAAATGTTATATGCATCTAGAAATCCATCCATTTCCTTTAAATATTTCAATTTAGTAGCATAGCAGTTTTAAAAATATGTCCCTATGATTTCCTGCATTTCATTGGTATCTTTTCTACTGTCTCCCTTTTCAGTGAATCTTCATACCTTTGGTTTACTCCCTATTTCTCATAATTTGTCTAAGGATTTATTAAATTTGTTTACTGTTTGCAAGAACCAACTATTCATACCATTGATTCTTTGTATTTTATTTCATTTCTATTTAATTAATTTTAGCCCTGATCTTGGTTACCTTTGTATGCCTTCTGCTTTTGGGTTTGTCTGGCTCTTACTTTTCCAAGACATTAACACTCATCATTAGGTTATTAATTTGAGATCACTCAGGTTTTTTTTTTTTTTGATGTAGGCACTTATCACTATAAACCTACTTGGAAAATGATCCCAGTTTCATGCCAAAATTTTGTCTGGAAAAGTTCAATCTAAGTATCCACGATAATAAATTGAATATTTTGTGTGTTCTAACTTAAGTAATTCTACTTAGATTTTTCCCTGTTTAAACACTGGACTTTTTAAATTAAAATAATTTTGAATCAAATCATTTTACTTAATTAATTCACAAGAAAAAAATCACATAGCAACTTTGACGAAGTCACTCAAACACTTGCCAAGATTGAAACTGTAGATCATGGTGAGTCTCTATACAGTTAGAATGGACAGCCTTTAAAATATTGATAACGGTCATTAAACAAATACTGACCATTAGAAACTCAAGAATAAGTAAATATTGAAGTTTAAATTAAAGGGAAAGAGATAGTAAAAATAGACTTTACTGTGATCTCTGAAGGGAAAATATATCAGCATTCATTCCCCACATTTCTTCCTCTATTCCTATTCTTTATCCCTTCCTTTCTCTTTCATCCTTTCTTTTCTTTAATGTATCCCTGATCAGTAGAGTGGATTGTCTATTGTGTGGTATTGGTTTCTTGAGGTTGCTGAAACAGAATACCTCATATGGGATGGGTTAAATGGTATAAATTTATTTTCCCAGAGCTCTGGACTCTAGTAGTCCAAGATCACTGTGTTGGCAATTTTACTTTTCCAGAGCCTCCCTTCTTTGGGCTCCATGTGTGTATCTTCCTGTTGTATTCTTCCAAGAATTTTTCTGTGCATCCCTCGTGCCTCTCCCTCTTCTTTTTATTTAACATATTTTTTATCATTAAGTTGAGAATTTCATCCGTGCACACAACTCATTTTGACCATTGTTACACTAGCATCTCTTCCTAACTCCTTTCAGATCCACCCACAGCTCCCCACCTCCTTCCAAATTCCTGTTCTTCTTCTTCTTTACATAACTCATCAGCTCCAATTGTGCTGCCCCTATACTCCTGGGTGTGGGGCCATCTCCTGGTGTGTGGTCTACTTACTAGTGTGGTCTGCTTACCTTAAGGAAAACTGTTCTCTCCCTGGAAGAAAAACCATAAAATGTCAACAGATTTCAGGTNGGGGTGAGGGACTCGTGATCTCTCCCTTCTTCATGGTGGAATGTTTACTGGCTTGACACTGTTCAGGCAACTACAGCTGCTATGAGTTCCTGAATGTAGCACTCTTGTCATGTCCAGAACTTTGCTTTGCTCTTGTCTTTTTATGAGCACTGGCTCTTATAGCCTTTTGCCCCCTCTTGTGCAATGGTCCCTGAGCCTCAAAGAGGGGATGANATAAAGATATCCCATTTGTAGCTGAGCATCCCACCGACACTAATTCTCTGTACTTTGACAAGCTGTGAGTGTCTGCATTAACCACCATTCACTCCACGAAGAACCTTCTCTGATGAGGACTGAAGCCTGTACTAATCTATGGGTAGAGAGATGTGACTTTAGAGGGCAGCTTAATAACATGCCCATTTAGCTAAATAACAGCAGCAGGTTCATTCCTGGGGCTTCTGAGCTCCCCAATTATGTGTTCCTGGCTAGAATTACAAATGAGGTTTGGGTTTCCTTCTGTTGAGCAGCCTCCAAATCCAATCAGAATGTAGCTGGTTATCCTCATATCGTTCTTACTACTATTGCACCCATGGGCATGTCTTGCCATGACAGCCATTAATGCTATTTAACAGGCTGCACAGCTGGGTAAGACCCTGATTACTTCCTCTAACCCCACTGTGTCACATTTTATATCAGTTTTATTTCTCATAGACATATCCTGAAATTTCTATGATTTTTTTCTGTAGCTGAAAGCCCTAAGTTAATCTCAAGACCAATACAACAAATTGACTTTTAGACCTTCTCATTTAACTGTGGCATTGACTTTTCCATTGCAGTGTACTCCAACCGAACGCCAGCATTTCTCTTGCCTTTGCTTTCCCATCGAGGCATTTCCATCTTACCAGCTTACCACTCATCTCTTACTCAGGTGCCCATCTCTTTGAGTCTTTCCTTTCTTCTGATGTCCACTCTACTATGTTTCATCAATTTCACAATGGAGTTTTCTGGTCACATTTTACCTCTGATATTGTGATGCTTCGTGTGTGCCATGGTTTATTAGCTGGCAGAATCTGCTTTCCTAGTATATAAAATAACAATATTAAATCACTATTTTAGAGTCCATGAAATGCATTATTGTCATATCAAGGGAGTGTACAAGTTCCAGTTTGTGAACTCTGCTCACTTTCCCCTATTTCTCTGCCACTTCTCAGGTCCAGGCCATCATTTCAACAGCAGATCATTTTAAGAGTGCTACCTTGTTCTCTTTTGATTCTAAACTGNCTGGGCTGTCCTCCAGAGTCAGTTGTCTGCATTGTAGCCAACATGACCTGTCAAGTGAAAATAAGAGTTTGTTTTAAACATGTTTAGTAGGTCTTAACCACATTCTGTTGCCTACAGACTAAAGAACAGACCCATTAGTGTTCATTATGTGCTTGGATGTCAATGCAACTCAACTCTCCATTCTCTCAGGATTTCCCCCCAACACTATGATGTCATGATGTATAGGTCTAGATGCCTTACAGTGTTTGGAAAGGACCTTGTCTAGCAGCAGCTCATTCCCATTCTCCCTTCCCTTCCTAACAATTAATTTACTTCCCAGTTTTCAATTTACATTAGTCTCCCCAAGAATTTCCTTTGAATTCCCCAAGTCTGGGTTAAAGACATGTGAATAACATTTTGGAATTCCCCATTCNGTATTTACCTCTGGATTGCCCATTTTCTCTGCAGAACAAGATAAATTGTGTATTTATTAGCATGATTTGTGTTTCTTCTGCTTCATTTTCCTTCTTTCAGTAAGAAAGGTGTAGTTTTGCCTAGGGATATTTGTGTAGGGCTAAAAGAGGCCATCATTTACAAAACAAATTGACTGAAAAGATTCAGACAGCAATACCTGTAGGATAGGTTTGGAAATGAAAGAAATTTCCCTGTGTTGTTGCGATAAGAGCTAAGAACTTGTTCATATTGCTTGGAAACGTTTAAGGAAAGTACTAGGAGGCTGGTGGTGTTGTACCATGGGAAGCTGCATCCTAGACTCAGGCTCCCCAGATCCTCTAAGATTCTACGGATGATATATATGAATGTTTGCCCAGGGGGGTGGGAGACCATGTGGATTGGTGATTGGTGGATTGGTGAAGTGTAGTAGTACCCAGGAGGGAAGCCTATGAAGTGCTGGATTACAGTGTGACTAGTATTGTTTCTTGCCAGACTGCTGAGGGCTGAGCTCTGAAACTTGTTTAGGCGGCTTTACCTGAAGTTAAGAAACTCCATAGATTTTGATTGGCTACATTTGTGGACTACGCTCAAGTTCGTAGCATGTTGTCCTTTAAATATAAAGCATTTTTTCTCTTTCATCCTAAAAGCTTTATTCATTCCCGACTCCTCTTTTTCCTCCCTTTGACTTTCTTTTCTTCTCATCTCAAAGGATTTAATAATCCTTAATCTCTGAGTTGCAAATATTTTAAAAGATGAAAGAGATAGGATAAATTGTTCTCTCATTCTCTGTTACCAGACCGAATTTTAGAACAGAAACAAGGACATTAGTGGTAGAAACTCAAAATTTGAATATGTCCATAGTTTAATTAATACTACTCTACCAACGTTAGGGTCCTGATTTTATCATGGTGCTAAGGTCACATAACTTGCTTATATTGGGGGAGTTGAGGTGATGTTCTGTCCTATTATTTTTTCTTTGGAATTTCTTTGACAGAGATCTATGTTCCTGTATAGATGTATCTATTCAGACTTTCTACTAGATTTTGTTANTTTGTTTCAAACAACAGATTTTAGATATATAATTCACANATATTTTGAAATCCATTCTATTCAAATTTACAATTTAGAATTGAGTAACTACCAGAAGGTTCAGTTTCTGAACATTTCATCACTGCTTCTGAAAGTCCTTTATTTATAGAAATTATTCCTCATCCTGCTTTTCTACTGTCTCTTATACACATCTAGATGTGTATAATTTATCTGCCTTATACAACTAACAAAGTGACATTGCATAGGATGTCATTTTGTGATTGTTTCCTTTTACTTAGAATAATGTTTCCAAGGGTCTCCAATCTTATGGTTTATGTACATACTTGGTTGTCTTATGGGTGAATAATGTTATATTTTACAGATAAGGGGGTGTCTTATGGGTGAATAATGTTATATTTTACAAATAAGGAAGATGTATTTATTAATCATGATTTGATAGACATTGAGTTAGTTCCATATTTTGGCTTTCTATCCAATTGTAGATCTACCTGGAAGCAGCATTACAAATTGCTATTATTAAATTTTAAATCTCTACTTAATACTTTAAGAGGAACTGCCAAGATTTTCTCCAAAATAACTTANCCATTTCACATTTNTACCAGGCATATGAGGGCTCAAATTGTTATGCATCCTTCTAAATATTTTTTGTCTTCTTTTGAATTCTTTCAGGCCCTAGTAATCAAATGCTATCTCCTGTGAGTTTAGTCATTTATCTATAATGACTGATAAGATTGGTTATCTTTTCAAGAGTCACAACCATTCAGACAGTCACAGTTCACAGGTTTNGAGGTTATGACTAAAGTCTTTGCCTATTTTAAAATTTAATTGCTTATATTTTGTATTTATTGAGTTGTAAATTTCCTTATTTTTGAGGAGAAAATTGATCTGATTCTTGATTTTCAAATATATCCTCCCATTTCATGTACCTTATTTTAACCCCGTGATGTTGTCTTTTGGGAAACAAAAGCTTAAAATTTTCATGACATCCAATTTGCCAACTTTTTGATGTTTTTAAAAAATACATTGTTTTTATGTGTGCATGAGAATGATTGTATGTATTGGAGTGCATGCCATGTTGCATGCATATGTGAAGGTTAGAAGACACCTTTGTG
>LZPO01055332.1:81537-92035 GCA_001675575.1 Neotoma lepida
GTGGAACTCGATTGCACCATCCTTGAACATGAACTTTATAGATGACAGTATCATGTGACAGAATAAAAAGGCCCAGACACACCTGCTAAGACGGGATGAGCTCCAGACACACAGCTTCTCCCATCTTCTGTGAAACATTGAAAGACGTCAATATGGCTGAAGTTCCAAAGCCACCTGAAATTCAAAACCACTGGAAGGAACACTTGAGAGGATGTCCAACAGAAAGAGAAGGTAGGGAGATGATAAAGACACTTTGAGGGAGTTTATGAGCTAAAGTGTACACCTTCCCATGTAGAAGTTCACCCAAAGGCTCTCAGGAACTACTCATTCTCATCAGTCAGTACGATCTAGCATGAACCAGCCTGATGGGCTTTTGATTTGTTCCCATCTTGTTAATTTCATGATTGATTTTGTCAGAAGAAAACATAGGCAAAACTAAGATTGGTGGCATACACCTGTCAGCCCAACACTTTCAAAGGTAGAGCAGAAAGATTGGAAACCCAAGGCTAGCCTGGGCTATGCACAGAGAGACTGTCTCAAAACACAACAAAGAAACGAACATTAGTATAGGTTGGATTAAAATGAGATGAGGTATTCCATGAATTCATTATAAAAATAAAAAAGAGGGGCTGGAGAGACGGCTCAGCAGTTAAGAGCATTTGTTGCTGTTACGGAGAATCCAGGTTCTGTTCCCAGAACCTACACGGTGGTTCACAACTATCTGTAACTCCAGTCCCAGGGGATCTGACACTCTTCTGACCTATGTGGGCTCTTGCACACATGTGATGCATAAACATATACTCAGTTAATACACATACATATAAAATAAATATTAGAAAAAAGAGAGAAGAAGAAACAAGCAAGCAGGTTAGCAGGTTATCATTGAAAGGGAAATTTCATGTGTGTGGGGGAGCAGGAGAAGGAGGAGAGAGAGAGAGAGAGAGAGAGAGAGAGAGAGAGAGAGAGAGAGAGCGCCTTAGCTCAGCCCAGGCTGGCCTCAACCTCGCCATGTAGCTGAGGATAATCTTGATCTCCTGATTCTCCCAAGTGCTAGTTTTACGGGTATCGACCACCACGCCCAGTATATGCAATACTGAAATCAAACCCAAGGCTTCGTGCACACTAGGCAAGCATTCTACAAACTGAGCTATACCTCCAGACCCAAATGTCAGACATTCTATGTGAAAATAGCTGACTCATTACCTGGTATTAAACAACCTAAAACACCAAGTAGAACCTTGAAAACAAGCTAAAACAATGTCCAAGTGGACATTCTGGGTTTGCTTATGGGATGAGATGAACAAGTAAGGGGAAGTCATGGACTCACCCTAGTGATGCTGTAGTATTTCAGTTAGCAGCCCTAGGCAGTACATGATGTGCCAGAAACTAGCTAAATGAACATCTCTGCCCGACAGTGCTACACATGCACAGCCAGAATCCCATCTGACACAGTCAGAGACTTCATCAAGATACACACTAGTATCCATAAAGTACTTCAGCACTTTAAAGTGAAGACAAATATGTACTGTGGTGGGTGCTGCTGTTCTGGGAGAGTGGTTGTTTTGTTTTGTTTTGGAGTCAAGGTCTCATGTAGCCCAGCTGGGCCTTGAACTATGTGGTCCAGGATGACCTTGAGCACCTGGCCTTCCTGACTCTGCCTCTTGAGTGCTGGCATTACAGGAGTACACCACCATGCCTGCTTTATTTGCTGCTGAGGATCAAACCCAGTGAAGCTTCTTGCAAAATAGGCAAGCAAACTAAGCTACATCCTCAGCCCTGTGTGACTTTTGTTAGAATCAGTTTCTCATCAGTTTAAAATATATATGGATTTGGGATTAACCAATGGGCTAAGAGTACTAGGTACTCTTTTGGAGGACCTAGGTTTGATTCACAGCTCCCATGTGGTGGCTCACAACCATCTGTAACTCCAGTTTCAAGGAATCTAACATTCTCTTCTAGCTCNTTCAGATACCAGAAATACATGTGATGCATAGACACACATACAGGCAAAAACAGCCATACACATAAAATTTTGCATATGAATATATATTGCTTCAATTTGCTTTGAAATAAAGCTATTTGAAAGGACCTGATCAATTTCAACTTCGTTTTATATTTTATATAGATAGAAAGATAATAGTTAGATGATAGGAAGAGAGAGAGAGAGATACTAGAGGTGGGTAGGTAGGTAGCACAGGATGGATGATGAATTAATCTAAACTATTTTAGATGCAAAAATGTTAAGGGGAACAGCACTGCCCTGATGAGCTGTGTCCTTATGCTCTTTACTTCTGGAAACTGTGACCTGCCCAGTCCTGGCTCCTGTCTATTCTACAAGGACAAACACCAATGGGAATTTGACGCCCTTTGCTGGTGTTTTCTAATGCACTTTCTGACACACAGGAGAGACAGACAAATATTCCTTATGCATCCAAATAAATCTGTCACTCCACCCAAGAAAATACAACCGAAAAAAAAAAAACCCAGCTCTTTTCAGAATCCTGTGGATCTGATCATGACGAACAACCTCTTCAGTGTTACTATGCCTGAAGATATTTGGAGTTAAGGTGTTGGTGTGAGTCAAACTTCCCCAGGAGCTCCTGTAACTTGAGTTCATTCCAGAGTAAATTGTACACTAACTTCCAGTTTTTCAACTGGCATGTATAAAACAATTTCTAAAACACACCAAATTAGAAATAAAAATCATACCTCCAGAAACATGCTCTATCCTATGTGTGTGTGTGTGTGTGTGTGTGTGTGTGTGTGTGTGTGTGTGTGTCTTGTCCCCCAAAAGAGCAACCTTGTGATGGCTTGGTGGGAAGATTTCAAATACAAAAATAATCTAATAGATAATTCAGGGTTTTTTGTTTTTGTTTTTGTTTTTTGTAAAGCACAACAGCGTGGTGAAGGTTAGACACAGTTCCAACTGCAACCAGCAGCCTTAGCCTGGTGTACCACCCTTCCTTTTCAAGGACATTTTTTTTTTCAAAACTTCACGTTCTGGAGTGAAGGCTGCTCTCCCTTAAATGCTATTATGGAAGACACTGATAAATGTTTTGCATCCATTTTACCTGCTACTCTGGATTGTATTATCTCCCTAAAAGTCATCCCTAAATGGGATGGTGAGTCTTTAGGGGGAATGTGGTCCTGCTGGTGGCTTGATTTTGAAAGTCTAGCCTTCGGAGCCATGAGAGAATAAATACTGCCTAAAGCTATTGAGCTCTCAGCTGTAGCCACCACAGACAAACAGAGGCTATGCCATCCCTGCTCTATAGAATGGCAGGACCTCCTGAATGCCTCAGAATTGACAGCACCTGAAGAGTTTATTTCTAGTGAAACCTCGGCAGGCAGAGGTACCAAATCATTAATATCCTCCCTCCAGAAGGTTCTCTGAAAGCCATCTGTTTCCACCTCGTCTTTTTAACCATTTCCTCTGTTGTTTGGAGCACTCCACAGAGCATGAAAGGCTGCCTTCCTTTTATTAGGCTGGGTTGGGTCTTAGCACAAAAATCTCAGCTACATGAGATCCAAATCAACCAAAAAGGTGCCCCCAAAGCCCCTTTATTCCCTGTTAAAATAAAGAAGAACTATTACCCACAATGCTCCTCAGCCCTCAGCTGGTTCCTCCCTTTTTCAAATCCTCTGGCAGAGAACTCAAGTTCAGTCCCCAGCACCCATGGCAGGTGGCTCACAACCTTTTGTAACCCCAGACTCCCAGGAATCCAACACCTTCTTCTGGCCTCTACAGACACATGCAGACATATTCACAGACATANACACAGAGAGACAGAGACAGAGAGGGAGAGACAGAGACAGAATTAAAAACAAAAATTTTTAAATACAACAATAGATTACATTATGACATTCTCATCCATATATCCAATGGTGAGGCCTGTGCCTTTCTATGCACACATGGCAAACCAAAATGGATTATAGACAGCCATCCCTGTCACCTTTACTCTATGTCAACTGCATTCCCTTATTGTTAAGAATAGTCACTGAGGCTGCAGAGACAGCTCCATTAGGAAAATATCTGGCACACAAGCACAACGACCGGAATTGGGTTCCCAGAACCCACATAAGCCAGGCCTGGTGACACAAACTTGTAATCCCACTGCTGAGTGCTAGAGACATGAAAATCCCTGGAACTCATTGCCCAGCCAGTGTAACCAATCCATCAGCTCTAGGTTAAGTGAGAGACCTCAGCTCAAAAATTAAGGTAAAGTGGGGTGTGGTGGCACATGCCTTAAAAATGGACCGTCTGAAGTTAAAGAGGAGACAGAAAGGGGGATGAAATGGTGGGATGCTGAGTGATACTTTTGATGAAAGAGAGGCTGGCAAGATTCAGAACTAGCCAGAAAGGTCAGCAGAATTCAAGAGAGAAGATGAATCCACAAGGCCAGTATTCCAATAAGCGGACAGAGTTTAGAATCTCCAAGGCATCTGTCTCAGTTTGCTTTCTGTTGCTTTGATAAACACCATGACCAAAACAACTTGGGAAGGAAAGGATTTGTTTGGCTTACGTGCCCCATCATAGTCCATCACTGAGGGACGCTGAGGCAGGAACTCAAACAGGAGTAGAGAAAGGAACCATGAGGGAACACTGCTTACTGGCTTGCTCAGCTTGTCTCCTTGTACCCCCCCCAAGGCCATGCATGTGACACTGCCTATAGCAGAAGAGCACTGTACCCAAGGTGCTTACCCACCAGCTAGCTGCTGAAATCTGAAGGACGATAAAATATGTCAGTGAGACAGGAGCTCTTCAGAACTCAGTCTGTTTAAAAAGCTTGTCTTCCCCGACTTTCACTAAAATCCTCTAAACTCAATTCAAAATTGATTTGCTGACGCTATTCACACACTCACCAGCCACCCTAGCCCATGGCACCAGGCAGGCTGCTCCTTAGGGATTTAGTGGAAAGGAAAAGGCACTGCTCTGCCCCAATATGTCTCTAATTTGACAAGCCAATTTTTTCTCCCTCTGCTTTTCATCTGTCAAACTGGCAGGATAATTATCACATGTGACTGTAAGACAAACCAACATATTCATATAACCAGCACAGAGATTTCTGTAACCATCCATTCTCCCTCATGCTGACACTTGTTCACTCAAGCTCNTGAGTGATNTGTGTTCCATGCGGTTCCATGTTGCACTAGATGCCATATCCTTCAGAGAGAAAGCAACCTCTCAAACCCAAACTCCAGTGCATTCAAGGGATAAATGATTTCTTCAGGGATCACTCATGCCCATGGATATTCTAAACATGAAGCTCAGAGTGCACAGCTCATACCACTACAGATGAAGTCAGAAAGCCAGCCNGGGTGCACCTTTCTTTCTAGTAAACAGCTTTAGTTCTGCTAAAGAACTTTATTCTCATCCCACATCCANTTGCATTGCTAAGCAACTCCATGGAGCTCCAGGCTATTTCTGGTTCTGGGTTGATAGTCACAGACACCTACAAGGCTCCCTCCCACATGACAGGGTATCTTTAGGTTTCACTCGTGAGCAGTCATATGCACCACAAAGTCACTAGAATAATGCTTTGTGTTTGTACAGAAATCGTCACCATCAAACACATCATAAACTTGCCTCTCACCAATTTTGTGACTCCTCAANCTATCCCATGAGGTGGCCTCTGGTGCTGTCACTGTACTGGTGTCCCTTGGAGTGCACCCCTGAGGAAGTTTCCGATCCCTGTGCGGCTTAGTCACAACTCGGTGTGCCTCAGTTTACCTATTCCTAAACTACAGGAGTTTGGCTTGACTCTGTCTATATTCTGAATCTACATTTGTGTGTGTGTGCCTATGAATTTGTGTGTGTGCAGGTGCATGTATGTGTATGTGGCGCAGAAGGATAGCCTTGGATATCATTCCTCAGGTGTGGTCCAGTGTTTTTCTTGAGACAAGATCTCTCACTAGGAACCAGGGCTCACTGATTCAGCCAGGNTGGCTACCCAGTGACCTCCAGAAATCTGCCTGTCTCTCCCTCCCTCCTGTGGGATTACATGCATGTACCAAACATCTGGCTTTTACACCAGTTCTGGTGTTTGAACTTGGGCCCTAACAAATACAAAGTAAACACGTCACTGACTGAGCCACCCCCCACCCAGGCCTGCAGCCATAATTTTTATGATGCTGAACACTTTGTACGCTATGAAGAATTTTAATTTTCTTGCTTCCTAGTGACTCATAGCCTTCTTGTACTAATTTTGAAAATGGAAGCAAAGAAAAATTATACTATAAAAACAGATTAACATAAGTAGGAAGTCAGGGAGATAACATTATTCAGAGAGGTCCTGGAAAATTCCACACCAGATAAGGAGCTACAGCTGATTCAAAACTTTCCTCGTATCTTTCATCCCTGCCTTCCTGGTAGCCTCCCTACATGATTCCTGAGTATATTTAGAAGCTGCCACACACCGAGGATCAATGNGTTTATGTAGCAGAAGCTGAGGGTGCTCGCAGCATTTAAAAGTCTAAAGAGACCTCAGAGGCCAAGTAATGAGGAACAGTGNATTATTTTTATGACTCTTAAAAAATGTTCTGTGCAGGGCCAGAGGGACAGCTCAGCTGTTAAGAAACACTTGCTGTTCTTCCAAAGGACCCAGGTTCAATTCCCAGCCATGCACAGTGGCTCCCAACTGTCTATAACCCCAGTTCCAGGAGATATGATGACCTCTTGTGACCTTGAAAGGCATTGCATGCACATGGTACACATACATACATACAGGCAAAATATCCATAAACGTAAAACATCTTAAATGTTAAAAAAAATAAAATAAAAAAAAAAGAATTATTTGTGGGGAATCTTCCGGAAAGGAAAAGGAGCTGTGATTCAGGATACACATAAGGAATGTGCCTGGAGACCAGAGCCAAAGATTCTCCTTGCAAGTGGCTGCAGAAACTCAGAAGGAGAGTTCCNGTCCAAGCTGGCAAGTAGATACGGAAGAACAGCAAGAGGCTGCACGCCCACATATCTGCAACTTTCCTCGTTTACATATAGGCTAATCCATTTATTTATATCCGGTCTTGTTCTAAAAACAACAGCAACAAAAAAAGTATCTAAGGCAGTTCACGAAAAGGCATGCTAGGTAGAAAATGCAAAAGGGAAAGTTGCACTATTTTTAACATTTATTCTTCCAATCTATGAGCCCAGGAGATCCTTCCATTTTTGTGTGTCCTTTTCAATTTCTTTCATCACAGTTTTATAATTTTCATTTTCACTTCAGAGGTCACAAAGACTAATAGGAAAAAAGAAAATCCCCAGAAATAACCCCATGCATTACAGCCAACTCACTTTCAAACAACTTGCCAAAGACATATATTAAATAAAGGACAATCTCTTCAATATTTGCTGTCAGGAAAACTAAATAGTCATATGCACAAGATAAAAACTTGACTCTTATCATCCACCCCATTTAGAAAAAAAAAGAAGAATTCAAGGAGCTGGAGAGATGCTCAGAGATTAAGAGCACTGGTTACTTCTGCAAAGGACTCAGCTTGGGTTCCCAGCAGCAATATGGTGGTTCACAATTGGCCTGTAACTCCAGTTTCAGGCGATCTGATGTCCTCTTCTGGCCTCTGTCAGCACTGCACTCATACACATCTAGATGTGTATAAGAGACAGGAATAAATCTTTAAAAAACAAAACTTGAAATATTAAGGACCTAAATTTCAGATCTAAAACCATCAGAGTAGTAGAAGAAAACTTAAAGATATACTTCAAACTTTAGTACAGGCAATATACTTTTTACAGGAGTTCAAAAGGAACACAGTGCTGTGTATATGCCCATTAGGGGAGGAGCATGATGTCATGGATATGCCCATTAGGGGAGGAGCATGAGGTCATGGATATGTCCATTAGGGGAGGAGCATGAGGTCATGGATATGTCCATTAGGGGAGGAGCATGATGTCATGGATATGCCCATTGGGGAGGAGCATGAGGTCATGGATATGCCCATTGGGGAGGAGCATGAGGTCATGGATATGCCCATTAGGGGAGGAGCATGAGGTCATGGATATGCCCATTAGGGGAGGAGCATGAGGTCATGGATATGCTACTTAGGGGAGGGGCACGATTACCATACTTGAGCCATTGCTCAGCCAGGGCATCTCTGGGGGATGTAATCCCAGCCTTTCCTGGAGCTACTGTGCCTCCTAAGGAGACTGTCCTTACATTTCTGAAGTCATCTAGTCTAGCTCTAATTCCCAAAGGCACCTTTGATTACAACCTTGTCATCTTGCCACACTCNTTGGCAGCCAGAACCTCCCAGCTCAGGGTACATTGAGTGGTTTTACATCTAATTTCACTCTCAGTACTGTGATGGATGATGACAGATACCTTGGCAAGTGGTTGTGTCAGGTGTGATCATAAACATCTTATCTTTATTCATCAGCAAAGAACCTCTTCCTGGGTTACCTGTCACGGTCAAGGTCGGGAAGTCTGTTCTTGGTATATTAGGGACATTTCATACTATTGTGACACTGAGCTGTGGCTCCACTCTATTCTACAGGCCTTGGAAATAGACTGTCTTAAGTAAGGAGGAGACAGAAGAAGGGGTGAAAGGGTGGAATGACAAGTGATGTTGACACTTGGGAGTCTTTGGTGAAAGAGAAGCTGGCAAGATTCAGAACTAGCCAGAAAGGTCAGCAGAATTCAAGAGAGAAGGGGACAGAGTTTAGAAACTCCAAGGCATCTATCTGTTTGCTTTCTGTTGCTGTGATAAACNCCATGACCAAAACAACTTGGGAAGGAAAGGATTTGTTTGGCTTACGTGCCCGATCATAGACCATCACTGAGGGACGCTGAGGCAGGAACTCAAACAGGAGCAGAGAAAGGAACCATGNGGAAACTTACTGGCTTGCTCAGCCTGCCTCCTTGTACCCCCCAGGATTACCTATCCACATGCCACCTCACATCAATCATTAACCAAGAATATGTCTCCCAGGCATGCCCACTGGACAGTCTGATGGAGGCAATTCCTCAGCTGAGACTCCCTCTCCCAAGATATGTGTAGATTTGTGTCAGGCTGACAAAAAAAATCAATCAACACATCACATATGGACAGAAGTATTCACTGAGTGTAGGTCATTTCTGAAGTTAGGAAGGGTAGTGAGATAGTACTGAGGGAATCCTAGGCAGGACAGAGAGAGAGTACCTGGAAATAGGAGTGAAATAGCCCTGAGTCTCACAGCACAGAGGTGCCAGCCAGGTGGTGGGGAGTGATGTCACTTGACATCACAAATCTTTGGCTTTGGTGCACATTCTGCTGAGGAAGAAAACTCAAAAATGTTGTCTTCCCCCCTCAGCAACATTCTNTCCTCACATCTAGTCAGTTGCTGACTCTTTGTGTTCCCATTTCTAACCCATCAACTTATCCCCTCCCCTTTTCTACTGTCCATATAATTAGGTTCCTTGTCTAGTTTTTAAATTTATTTTAATTTTTGTTTATGTTATATGGCTGTCTGTGTATACATGTATGTGTGTCTACATGCATGCGTGCATGTGTGTGTGTGTGTGTGTGCGTGTGTGCACATATGTGCAGGTACTCAGAAGAGGGCTTTGGATCCCTAGAGCTGGAGCTGCATGCCGTTGTTTATTGCCTGACATTGGTGCTTGGAATCAAACTCCTGTTTGGAAGAGCAGCAAGTTCCCTTAACTACTGAGCCACCTTTTGGGCCCCTTCACATTTTTTAACAAAGCTTTTGTTACAGCATCCACCCAAGTTAGACATCCAGTCCCCAGGCTTTGCATACGGAAGCTCTAAGTCCTTAGAACAATTGCATGAGGCTCTAGAACACCTATCTTCACCCACAACCATGCACTGTATCACCTCACAAGCAAAACAGTACACCAACCACATTTGCAAACACAAATCACTCTAGGGCAGCATTTCTCAACCTGTGGGTTGTGACCCCTGGGGTCAAATGACTCTCACAGAGGTTGCATATCAGACATCCTACTTATCAGATATTTACATTACTATTCATAACAGTAGCAAAATTACAGTTATGAAGTAGCAACAAAATAATTTTATGGTTGGGGGTCACAGCATTAGGAAAGTTGGGAACCACTGATCTAGAGGCTTCCAGGATATACAAAACTACTTCCAAAGGACAGAAGCTGAAAGTCCTTTTGGTGTAATACAGNATGGGCCTCTTGTTAGGGAACCCA
This sequence comes from Neotoma lepida, assembly GCA_001675575.1. Taxonomy (NCBI): domain Eukaryota; kingdom Metazoa; phylum Chordata; class Mammalia; order Rodentia; family Cricetidae; genus Neotoma; species Neotoma lepida. The sequence goes on from LZPO01055332.1 coordinate 91,710, forward strand.
ATTACCATAATACAGTGTGGGGCCACTCGCTAGGAAAGTCCTTTGCTGTAACAGAATAGGACTTTGCTAGGGAAACAATTTGCTGTAACACAGGATAGGACTTTGCTAGGGAAGTAATTTTCTGTAACACAGGATGGGACTTGACTAGGGAAGCACTTTGCTGTAACACAGGAAGAGACGCTTGCTTCATTTCTCCCAGAGTACTATTGACCTGGAAAGAGCAGCAACTGAGAGAACAAATTGGTTCCTGGTGGAAAATGACCCTCTAGGACCGTGGTTCTGAAAGTCTAATGGCCATGACATTTACTTTTCCAGCTTATTAAAAA
>LZPO01055333.1:9500-25538 GCA_001675575.1 Neotoma lepida
CACCTGCCTTGTGCTGGGTGTTCTTCAGATACCAAGCCCTAGAGTTCAGGATTATGTGGGCTTAGGGGCTCTGAAGGTTCCCATGGTGATGGTGGGGCCTAGGAGAAGAGCCCCACATTGGAGTGAATNTTTCCCAATGCTCCCCTCCAATGCCTGAGAGCCCTTCATGTTCAGGGGTGAGTGATGGTTAATGCCACCTGCTCAGCATAGCCAAGCAGTCATCCAGCCTGTCAAGGCCATTTTTAAATATTCCTCCTCCTCATTCTTCCATAATTAATAATTTGCATCAATAATGCCAAGNTTCCCACCTGACTCAACCATAAACTTGACAGACTCCCACAGGCACTCTGTAAGTTTGTGTCTACACTGAAGACATCGCATTGAGAATTCACCTAGGAACATCTAACTACAAGGAAGCCCTGCCTGGTCCACATGGAGACAGCTGGTTAGAGAACTAGCTTGGTGTCCTGGATCTTGTGGAGGGGCTACCACAGGCCAGAGCACATAAAACTGCATCTCCACCGCTGCAGGCAAGGAGCCTATACGTTTTCAAGGTTAAAACACTGATAGGCTTTGAGCCTGATATCTTCATGTTCAGAGTTTTCCCCCAAATTCCTCTCACGACCTGCTTACTCATGCCGATGGCACTCCGATTCCTGCATCCCGGCATGCAAACCACCCTCTGCTTCCCTGCGTGAGAGACCCTCGATGAGTACTTATTACCAAGCTGTCATTCTTCTGTAATTATCCACAGCCGGGACGCCGTCCGTTGTTTCCATATCATTTGGAATGACACAGACTGGATATTACCCTTGTCTGTGTGTCGCGCGCGTGCACGCACCATACTCCTCAAGCTTTGCAGCTACCCTCGCTCATTTGCATTTCGAAAGAGGCAGAGGCCTGACAGAGATTTTTTTGAGCTATTATGAAGCACTTATTAGTAGAAATTGAACCGATCCATCCCCCCATCGTTTCCTTTCTCATAATCATTATTTCTACAAATTCTCTGCACCTTCCAAAAATTCTAGGGCATGCTGTCGAAAGAGATCAGGCTGCTGAAAGCATTATTCATTGGGGTTAATATAGCTCCAGGTACTAATGGGTCTTTCCTTAAGGTTTTCTGGCAACCATGGAAGGACTGGCTAGAGGAAAATGGCTCTGTATGTTTCTAGAATGTACACTGGGGTGTGTGGATGGGTATGTGTGTCTACATAATACATGCATAAAATATGGAAAATAATATGTACATAGATTATACAACTCTGCATNTGTGAGTCATGCATGCAGAATGCAACTTGATACATGTGTGCACAGACATAAGCATGTCTAAATAGGTGTACACACGTGCACTGCTGGTATAGTGTATATGTGCATAGATGAATTTGCCTTCTAAACAAGGAGTCGGTGCATTTGGGGAGGCCTGCTATTCTTTGTGTGTTCAAATATTCCTTCTGAAATAAATTAAATAAGCTCAGCTTGGGAGCAGAGACAATGCAGGGCTTGGAATGTTCCCAGCCACCCTCTATTACAATCCTTGCTTTTATAATTAGTCATTTTGGAGCTGTTTAAAAATACCTCAGTGTCAGTTGCAGAATCCGATTCTCTACTTGCTCTCAGACAGGGACAGCACAAAGAGAATTCTGCTTTCTGCCCCCTTGCCTTCTCAGCNTTTCCTTCTCTATTCCCCACTGGTTCAGCATGCCTGTCTCTCCCATTTTACCCCAATTCAGTCTCCTCCCACCTGCCTCCACTAGGATTACCTTTTGTTCTCTCAGGTACCTAGGCCATCCTGGACAAGGTCTCCTGGCCAAGGTCCTTGTCCCCTTGAAACCCAGGGAGTGTTACAAAGTCTAGAGATTGATACCTACCAGATGGATCCAAAAGGGTCTGNAGCCTGCAGCCCTCTTCCCCCATCCCAAGCAGGCTTTTTCTCTCTCTGCCATTGGACTTCTCCCCAAGGTCAGGACAGGAACCCAGCTGGCCCTGCTGTGGATTCTTTTTGCCTCCATGTTCTTCATCAAGAGGCTTTAGGGTCATCTTGAACTTCCCTTCTGCCTTCTATGTCACCCCAAGAGGGCATTACAGAGGGTAGAAGCTGCCTTGCATGGCACAGGTTCTAGGCATCAGGCTCTCTAGTTGGGTGAATGTGCCCTCACCTCATCANTTGGAGGAGTGGTTGACGAGACTCCTAAGGATATTCCCACAATGCCCTGGGGAACTCCCATGGAACAGGGAATTGATTTGAGTATCATCATCATTATCCATTATTATTTATTGCATGCNCACCGGTGGCCCTGGCACACTCAGGGTTTAATGTTTCAATAAGACCTTATTTGCACAGTTCCCACCAGGGTCCGAAATTTCAGTCCTCATCAAAATTACCTTGTATGTGATGCTTTAGTGATTTTTAGATTCTTGGATTAAACCTTTCTTGCCTTTCATTTTGCAGGCCCTTTATACTTCTCCTGAAAGTACTCTGAATATCTTTTTATCTTCTTTTAAATACTGCTCAGAACATTCTGGTCTTTTCTTCCCCTGCAGTCTCTCTCTGTCTTGTGCCTCCTATTCCAGCTGCCCAGTAAGGTTACATTTGGTCTTCCCACTACAGGCAAACACTCCAGCTGAAATCTTGTCTTCATTCTTCTTCCTACCTATAGTTTATGGAAATACTATATACATTGTTCTAAGTGGCTTGCTCATCTGCAATACAAGGTGTCTTTCAGAGTGGGGTGCTTGGCTTGGACAAGGACCACAGAGGCTGAAGTGAAAGGGAAGAGGGCTTTAGAGATTCCGCTGGGGCAGTACTGCCTGTCCCAGGGGAAGGTCCTACCCACAGGGCTTCTAGCTTACTTCTGGGTTGCTGTGAATTGCTCTCTGATACTGCATGCAAAATTTCAAGTTGAATTTAAGCAAATTAGGCTTAACGCGAACCAATAACCATTTCCAAGTTCATTAAAGAGTTCACGGACACTGTTTTATGAGCCTTTATTGTTTAAGGGAATCTTGACTGCCTGTCTCTGAGCAGTTCAGATAGAAATGCCTTTAACAGTAGACCAAACGCATATATTTTTTAGAATTTAGTGGCAGACACATGATAGAATATGTTTTTAGACAAAATTTCTTTATCACTGGAAAAAAAACCAGAGTGTGAAGCGACACCCCCATCCTTTAGTCTCTGTCTTCAGCAAACTTCGTCTAAATCAAGCAAAGACAAGTGCCTGCAAATTACACCACGCTGCAGTGAGGTGAGGTCGGCACAGCCCCATTCCAAGGGCCGTTTATCAAACGCCGCAGNCTGACATGTGTTTTCTTCAGATCTGGGTAGATCACACGATATAAGCAGGAAGAATAGGGGCATCAAACAAACACCCCCTTCCATCACTTTTTGGATGCAACATAGAAGAGGAGTCTCTCTCTGCCCGAGCTCTCTGATCCCCTTTAAACTGCCGCTGCCCTTGGGAGCGGTACACTCAGGCTTCAGAGAAAAAGAATTAGTGTTTCATTTTCCAAGACTGTCACACCCCACCTTAATGAGCACTTAAAAGAGATGGATGTGCTGGGAATGGAAAGATTTATTTGAGATATTTAAATAATCTCTCTCAGCTATAACTAAGCTGACACCCTCAGCTCTCACAATGATATTTTTCTGTTATTTTTCTGATAGCGTCCAATAGAAGTTTGTTGCCTGCCCTGCCTTTGTGTAGCACATGCCTTGTACATTGGCTGGCACTGAAAAGGGAAGCTTCGGGAATAATTCAGACTGAAATGCTTCTGTGCCCCTCCTTCCTTGGCAATCAGACCAATTAAGATACTTCATTACATTTCCCAATATAAACAACTAAATAAATATCTCATGAATTTTACACACAAAAATGAATAGTACTGCAGACCTTCTGTACTTTGTAACACACTGGAAATCCTTGTGAGAGTTATGGGGCCGTCCGTTACAATCAGCCATGAAGTACATTACAAAGGTAATATGGGTTTAAGAAGGAACTACCGCAGAATGTATATTTTCATTATCAAAAACGTTAAGCCATTTATCCCGAGGAGTCAGAATAATCATTAATGGCTGGGAATTTATGGTGCCAGATCTTAAACTAATGTGAATGACTCCAGGTGTTACTAATGGCTCCGGTGAAATGTGCCAGTATCGGAGACTTCTACTAAATCTGAGGTAATAGTCGGATGCTTAATCTGGACAGATGAGTAGCAATTTAACTGACACATTGATTGGATTCTGTAGGTTTAAATGGCACCCATTGTGAAGCCCACGGTCAAACAGCAATCAGAGGGCGACTTAGAAGTCATTCTCTTTCCATGAGCCTGGCCCCACGGGTGCAAGAGTTGCTTAGAACCTCCTTGCAAAAGATTCCATTTTTAAAAACACTTGAGGTTACTTTTTTGTGATTTATGCAATAACAAAGTTTAAAACCTCCCCTGCTAGCTTTTAACCCTTATCTTGAAAAGTCTTAGGACATTCTCTGAGCTAGTGCTGATGGTCCAGGGGTGCGTAGATGGGAGAGGTCAAGCCAGACAAATATTTTGTTTGACCTGACCCTGTGCTGGTTTAAGAAACATCCTTATGAGTGGGCTTTGTTCTGATTTGAGGGCCTTAGCTTCCTTCCATTCCTGCCACCAGATTACTTTTGTCCCCTACTGTGTCTTCTTGGTGGGTGCGTGACTTTGCCTAAATGCAACTGGGAAGAGCCTTTTGTGATTCCAAGAGGGACGCCATGGGTGAAATGGAATCGTCCTGGGTCCTGCTGGACCCCTGGCTGTACAGGGCTGGTGAAGCAGGTGCCTCTCCCTGGCCTCTNATCTCACCATCATTCAGAATGACCACAGGAATGGCCAGACCCATTCCCCTAGACACGGATGTTCCTGACTGTTGTCAACATCTTTTGAAAGCACATAAAAATAAATTATCCATAGGTGTACCTGTCGGGAAGATAGATTCGGTGCATCCGACTGTTGCAGGCACTTCAAATGACAGGGGCGCCTATCATGTTCCCGTAATAGGGTCAAACAGCTGGACAGGGATTTAGCTCTCAGCAAGGCCAGAAGGGCCGAGCTCTTGTAGGGGAGGATGAATGGAGCACGCGGAGGCAGCGGGGCCTGTTTATTACAGCGTTTTTCTGCTTCACTGCAGACCTGTAATGAGCGCCACGCAGCTGGATTGACGGTTGCCCTCTTGCGTCGCATGCTCTGCAGAAAGTGGGTGAAGGCAGAGCCGTCTGCCTGCTGACCTATCACTCTGCCCCATCAAGAGTTCAATTTACTTCTCTGACAAGTGGCGATGAGGCAGTGTGGGCTGCTTTTGATTGGCTCGTGTAGGTTAAATAAAAAATTGGTTTAATGAATATTTCACAACTCCTTCTCTGGATGAGATATTTTAATTATGGCTCTTGCATTCCATATGTTGAGAGGGGCTCCTTCTATTCCAGGGCCTTCCATGGATGTCTGTGAAGACTTTGGCTTCAAAAGAAAAGGAAGATTAAATGGGTGAGTGTGGGTTCTGTGGAGCTGGTTTGATCTTAGTAAAGTATGAGGTGGGAAAGTGAGTCAGAAGAGAATGCCAAGGACAAGAAGGTGATGGCTAAGGACTCCGTAGTGCCACAGGAGGCCAGANGCATATTCTGGCCAAGCTTCAGTTTGGGTCTTCTGCCTTGTTCCAAGGGGTAGACACTAGTCACACTGAGTGGGATGTCACCCCTGCGAATATGTCAGAGGGGTTTGGAGAGATGGCTCAGCAGGCAAGAGCACTTGTTGAGCAAGCATAAGGACCCAAGTTTAAATCTAAGAACCCATGCCAAAGCCCAGATGCCTGTGGGGAGGTAGAGCCGGGAGGATCACTGGGGTTTGCTGGCTGCCAGCCTGGCTCCAGCTGCAGAGAGGAAGCCTGCCCAAAGGGAGTATAGCAGAGAAAAATAGAGAAGGACAGCTAATATCCTCCACTGGCCTCAGGAAAGCTAACATTCTCTTCTGGTCTCTGTGCAGGCATGGGTATATGTACTACATGCACTACAGACACATGTGCTCATATACCACACACACACACACACACACACACACACACACACACACACACACACCAGAAATTGCCAGAGGCCCTGGACAAGCACTCTGTATGGAGTGAGAATGGCTAGAGTTGGAGTCTCTACACTACCTGATCATCTAGGGCACTACAGAATGGGTGCTGTTATGTCTGCCTCCCCCTACCCCAGGAAAGAAGAAACTGGCAGATCAGGACTGAAAGGTGTCCTCATAAAGTTCTTGTTCTGCTGGGTGAGGCAGGAACACCAAAGCCACAATCANGAAGAAACAAGTAGGAGGGATGAGGAAGAGCCTCGCTAGCACGTTCCCAGTGTTCACGCCAACTCCTTGGTATATATGGCCTTGACTCAGTTTCCTTCCTGGTGAATGGATTTCCATGGGTCACAGAGAAGAGCTGTGGGGAATGTCTGCAAAGCAAAGCTGAAGCTGAGCCCAGGNCCAGTGCCTGTGTAAACCCTCCATCTCTGTCAGTGCCCCACACAGTTTAGATGAGCCACTATTAGATCTCTACTTTGGGGTAAAGCATCCTGGAGTGTCCTGGAACCAGCTCAGAGAGCCTAGAAATCCTGAAGAGGGAAAGGTGTTCCACCAAGCCTTCATGGCACAGGCAGGAAGGAAAGGCATCAACAACACAGGTAAAACCTATCAAATAATTAGAGCGATATCTCCACGTCACTGAACAGGAAGTTCATTTCCAGTGCTCACTGAAAATTCTTCTTTCTCTCATCTCTGCCACTGTTTCCAGTGCTCACTCTCAACACACCCNCAATGCGATCATCTGACACTGTTTCCAGTGCTCACTGTCAACACACCCCCAATGCGATCATCTGCCACTGTTTCCAATGCTCACTATAAACATCTTCCCCAATATTATCATGTTATTGTTTCCATTGCTCCCTGTAAACACCTCCTCAATATGATCATCTGTCACTGCTTCCAGTGCTCACTGTAAACACCTCCCCAATGCCATCATCTGTCACTGCTTCCAGGGCTCACAGAAAACACTCCCCAATGCCATCATCTGTCACTGCTTCCAGTGCTCACTGTAAACACCCCCCCCAGTGCCATCCTCTGCCATTGTTTCTAGTGCTCATTACAAATGTTCTCCCTCCAGTCACTGTTAGCCCCCAGGTAAACAGTGCTTGTCTAGTATGTGTGAAGCCATGGGTTCCATCATCAGCACAGCACAAACTGGATGTGGTGGTGCACTCCTCTAATTCCAGAAGGTGGACACAGGAGGATCCGAAATCCAACAGTACCCTTAGCTGCAGAGCAAGCTAGAGGCCAGCTACATAAGACTCTGCTATCAACAAGAACACTAACTAATGCACTTCTNAACATTGAGAACAGGTGTCCTTGATGGTGAGACCCTGCACTCAAGTCCCCAGAGACCACCCTGGGATAAACACTCCATGGAGCTTTAATTGCTTCAGAGTAGGCGCACATTTGCACCTGTGCAGGTGACATCACCCTAATATTCGCTTCATATTGACTTCTGTCATTTCCATGTAGAAGCTCTCTGCAGTTGGCAGGGAAGACCCCTAACAATGTTGTAAATGGGTGGAGGCTCATCTCAGTTTTTGTACCAAAAGCCCATGACACTGAGAAGNCAAGCCATTGTGCACCTGTAAGAGACCCAGTCACAGCATGGTGCATAGGTGGAGCCAGAGACATACTGAGGCTTTCCCACCTATACTGCTACCGGGCGTCAGGCCGTGGCTGNTACACTCACAGGCAGTGCTCATCATATGGTGTTAGCTTCCTTTTGCCTTTGAGGATTCCCAGTTCTCAGCTTTTCCATCTTCTAAAATATTTCTCTTTATTATTTTTATGTGTGTTCCTGTGTGAGTTTATGTGCACCACGTGTGTGCAGGAGCCCGAGTAGGACAGAAGAAGGCACTGGGTCCCCTGGAACTAGAGTTTCAGAGGGTTGTGAGGCAACAAGTGAGTCCTCCAGTAAGCACTAAACTGCTGAGCCATCTCTACAGCCCAAGTGTCTTCGTCTTTCATAGAAACTAATCAGAAAGGATAATGTCTAGGTCTGCCACCTAGTGGTTGGGGTGTTAGATACAGGGTGTCCAGCCAGTGCTTGATGTGGCAGAGCATTTCCCAATGACCACAGAGGAGGCCAGCATGGAAGAAGGTGCATTGTGGTTAAGAAGAGTAAACAGACAATGAACGTCAGAATGCTGTGTCTCAAGATCAAGTTCAGCAGGTCCCCCACCCAGGCTACTTATCTCTAATCATTCCTACTGTTCCTTGGCAAAAGCAAGCATTCATTTATGCATCAGAGATGCACATACCAACACATAAATAGATATAGGCAGAAAGACAGATACATAGATATATAGATAGATACATACATATTTTACATACATATTCTATCTTCTAAAGCATACAAACACACAATGTGAAATCCATGAAAAGCTCACTCCCATGCATGTCAAAGGCCCAGAGGTACCAACTGAAAACCCTGATGGCCAAAGATGACAAAATAGTAACAACTTATAATAAAAAGCATATGATAAATACCCATAAGACCACACTGATAAAAATAAATAATGAACTAATAAATGGGCATAGGCAATCTGTGATGCAAAATCAGACAAATCTATGATACAAAACCACCCTGGATATATTGGCTACATGTTCACAGAGGTGAAGTATGACTACTGCTCTGCCCTTTAACTGCAGGTTGCATACCCTGTCTTCCAAAGATGAGGGTATAGAGAGGAAGTGGCAGAGATCTTGCCATGGAGATATCTGATAACATGTAATCTTTGGGGGAGGGTCCAAGAGGACATCCTGTCCTCAGAGGGCAGCTGCATTCATCCTGTGCTTTGGAAGAGTCTGGTGGTGGTGATTTTAGTGGACATCCTCAGCTAGCTGCCACATCCATGGCTGTGTGCTTGACAGGTCTACTGATGATGAGCTCTGCCTTCCTCCTGAATTTATTTCTAAACCAGTGGTTCTCAACCTGTGGGTCATGATCCCCACAGAGTCGTGTATCAGATATTTAAATTACAATTCATAACAGTAGCAAAATTATAGTTATGAAGTAGCAACAAAATAATTTTATGGTTGGGGGTCACCACAACATGAACTGTATTAAGGGTCGCAGCATTAGGAAGGTAGAGAACCACTGTTAAACCATCAACCATTACCTATTCTGAGGAAAATATCAGATCAATGACAATAGAGGGACATTTTGTGACATTCCTGACCAGCTCCCTCTGAACTGCCAGGGTCATCCAAACCACAGATAGCCTGAGAAAAACAGACATGAAGGTTAAATGCCAGTAGGGCCCTGGAGGAACCCTNTAACAGAAAAAGAACATTAGACAGGTTATAAGGAAATCTAAATAAACTAATGCAAAATAGACGACAAAATAATTCCTCATTACCAGCTCATGAATTACAGCCCATGCACCATACTGTGCCAAATGGTAGCAGGGAATTGTGCACAGGTGCTATGGAGACCCTGAGCCCTCTGTCCAATTTTTCTGGCTCTCTAAAGCTTTTTCAAGTTCATTTTGAAGAAAAACAAGTGGAATCATATTTTTAAAAATGTTCTAGCCCCTTCATCTGAGGCCGGTTGGGATGCTATGTTTCCTTTTCAGCTGGAAGTTAACCTAACTCTATGGCTGTCCACACATTACAGTATAATAACTTCCTATAGTCTCCACAATTCAAGTTGATTGGGCTGCATTCTCCTGTGTTGACCTTCCATCCTTCATTGGATTTCAGGGTTCCCAATGCTGACACTGTCACAAGTCACGCTGGGAAAAAATCATTATGTGCAGGCTATTTTTCTTTTAACTTAAGATAAACATCCTTGGTTGGAATTTCTAGATCAAAGATGTCACAACTTTTAGGACTTTAGGTTATCATCAAACATTGCAGAAGGGCTTGCTCCAGGTCCGGCATCATCATGCACTTCGGGGAAGCGAATCGTTTCAGCACACCCTAACTGGTGTCAGATGGCCACTTCTTTTGGTTTAGTTACCAAAAAGAACTAATTCCACCCTGTTGAGCTTAGTCCAGACTTTTCAACTGACTGCCCTAGTTGGATTGTGAGCTTCACCACAAGGTGGTGGCTTGGGTCACAGCAAATGTGTGTGGACTGAGTAAAGGACACATAAGAATAAGCTTTGGTTTCAAGCTGTTTTCAACAGGCAAAATGGATCCAAGGAGTAAAACAGAAAACGGAGCTCCTGGAATTCTCTGAGCAGGGTCAGGAGAACCTGCCACACTCCCTGGTGGCAGGCACTGTGAGGGCAGGTGCCTCTCAGTCAGTGAGAGTCTCTGATCACAGGAGACAAGACTGACCGTGGCTCAGAGCTGACCTTGGATAGAGACATTTCTGGTTCCAGGATTGGTGCCTTGACCACCCTGTACCTGCTTCTTTAGCCCCAGGAATTGCCCTGTAGCCAGGTGACCCATCAGAGACAACCAGGTATCAGAAAGGAAGCCTGTGTCACAAAGGAGATGGGAGGCCACGTTCTCCACAGTGTCCCTGAGCTCTCTCTCCACAGNACTCCCAGTGACTGGTAGTGAGCCTTGAAATGGCAGGGAGGAAGTTGGTTGAGAAGTGGCCAGAGGAGAGGGGCTTTTCTCATTAACTGGCTGGAGTGTTGTTGCCCAGGAGAAGCTGGATAATTGCTGTTTTTAATGGGTTTGATTTAGCAGCAACAATTTTGCAATTTTCTCTTTTCCCCAGGGCTGTCACCTGGGCCCTTGAACACCTGGGAGAGAGGGAGGGTTAGGGCTGCTTGGGGTCTGCCTAGCTGCCCCCTGGGGCTCCAGGCCAGCTTGAGGGCAGGGCTGTACTCCTCAGACCACCTGGGGACCAATTAGCCCCTAGCAGCCTCTGGGCCCTAAGTGCTGCTGCGAGGGGAAATAGAGTTAGTTCTTTCCCTTGATGCCTGGCTCCNCATCTGGCCACGGAGCAATTCCTCACTGTCCAGCCTTTCCAGGGACACCTACATGTTTTATCCAAAATCTGCAATGGAAGGGACTAGAGGCTTAAGAGGCCAATTCCTAGGACCAGGGAAGCAGTGCTTGATGGCCAACACCCCAGCCCAAACTTCCTGATCATCTGCACTGGATGGGTCTGTGACCCATCATCTGCAGGAAGTGGGTCTGTGACTCTCTGGACATCTCACCAATCGAGGCAACAGATATTTTCTTTTCTTTGGTGTTAACGGAAGGATTGGGTGGAGAGAATGGGGGATTTGGCCACATGGATTCAGTGGGGAGGATTTGGTGGACATATTTGTTTCTGGAAAGGCCCTTGAACTGGATGGGAGGAAACAATTCTACTGTAGGGAGAGGAGGGACCAGCCTTGAAGGTCACCACTCTTCCCAGGCTCCAGTGAAGGCATTGGGAAGTCCTTCTTGTGNGGCACACAGCTTCCTTCCCACAATCCTTCCTCCTGGATATTCTCCTTAATGCTCTTCCTGTCCTAAGCTATGGCAGGAAGCACAGTCACACCAGGTGAGCTGCAGCTGGAACAAATGTGCTCTTCAGAAGCTAAGAGAACCTAGGACCTCTGTGGTAGACAACAGCATCAGGTCTCTCACACCTTATCTGAGGAATGGGGTCCCTCACCCCCAGGCATATGTGATTCAAAGTGCTCCTCTCTCCTGATGATCACTCCACAGCCCAGCCAGCCTCCATGGGCCCCGGGTAGGCCTCTAAGGGTCTTTCTGCTCTAAATGCTCTGCCTTACTGACCACTGTGGAACAGCTTCTTTGGAATCCACTTTTAGGAAGGAGCTCTGGACCAGGCACAGGACATCTTGCTGCCCAGAAGGGAGCATTACAAAGTAGGATCCCAAGACTGGTGCTATTTGTGATGCAGACCAGAGCCAGTGCTGAGCAGGGCAAGGGGACAACTTGCCTGCAAAGGTGCACTGACTGAGGAAAACCCGTTTCCCTTCTCTGGACGCTGGCTTGCTCGTTCTGGGTGTTGCTGTGTAGTCTCAAGAGCATCCCTCCATCTGGACCATGCCCCAGAAGGAGTGTGCCCCTTTAGTGAGGCCATGGCCCAGCAGCCTCTGAGGAGAGTGTGACGACAGAGCTTCTCTTTTGTTCTGGCCTCAGATGTGCCTCCCAACAGAGAAGCCTGAGCTGCAGATGAAGCTGGGGTTTTCACATCCACAGAGAGACTGGCTATTATATTTGTGTTAGGTGCCACAGACAAGTTCTTCCTATGCCCCCGGAGCTTGACATTGATGGCACACTATCCCTTCTTGTGTTTCACAGATCCCTGTGTTCCTTGCACACAGGCCATCCATGGCAGTGCATGAGGGGGCACAGCAAGATTTCTCTTCATTTTGTCCCTGAGGGTCTAAAGTTAAGAACATTCAGCTCAGGCCCCAGCATCTCCAAACTGTGCCTGTTTCCACACTGAGTGCTCTCGAGATAGCTGGCCTCACAGAGAGGAGCCTACCTATGCAGTCCAGGTTCACCTTCCTCCAGGACAAGTACCTTCCCATAGCTGCCCCTTTTCCTAGTCATTTGGAAGGGTACATGATGTTTGGACCCAGGGATATAGATCAGCTGCAGCGAGTGTCAGTTCCCTCCCCGGTCCTGAACTCTGGGGACTCTATTCACTCCTTTANCTGGGAAGAAAGCACCCTGGGAAGTCTGAAGGCTGCATGAAGCTGCTGGAGTCTGAGACCTTCCCCTAGCCACAGTTAGCGTTCACATCTCCTTGTCAAAGAAAGGAAAACCAGGTCACAACACCCCAGGGTGGACAGTCCTTGTAGGCTCTACCTCAGCACCCTCCCCTGCCTCTGGCCTTGTTGAGGCTGACACCATAAGCATTTGTATCCCAAGTCTACTTTCCCTAAGACATTCAGAAGCAGGCTTGTGTGAGCCTTGCTTCTTAAGAGGCACATTGGGCACTACTAGGGACACAAGAAACAAGCCTTAGACAAAGGTGAGCACCAGAGGCTCTGTGTGCAGCATTGGCCAGAGGTTCAAAGCCCTGCATCTCGTGTTGGACTTCCAGCATGGCTTCTCACCTCCTCTGAATCCAAACTCTTTCTATTTAAATAGCAGCCTATTAGGACCTCTGTGTTGTCACCTGGCTCTGGGGTAGGAGGGAGTGCAGTTGGTTAGTGTCACTGTGATACAGAGGGGTGTCAGAAACAGGAGTCCAGAGGCATGAGAGGTAAGAAGAGGGAGTCGTTATACCTAGTTTTATGTGGAAAGCTAGCACCAGACCCTGAAGATCTGGAAAGGCTTGGAGGATCCTCTATCATGTCACCACCAGCTTACAGTCATCCCCTAAACACTGTGTAGACCACCCATAGCTGAAGCCAGCAGGAAGGGGTCTGTTTGACTTCAAACACAGCGGGCCCGCTGCTGAGTATTCTTTGGTGAGTTACACATTCCATGCTTTGGAATTTCTGATCTTGTCAAGCCCAGTACACACCTAACTCAGAGCCAAACACACTAATGCTGAGGAGAATTAGCTTAAAAACACTTGAGACACTGGGGAAAAGAAAGTGATTTTTAGGATTTAATAATTTAAAGTCAAGCTGTGGGAACATAAAATGATGTGTCTCACTAGCAAGTGCACAAGCCACCTTTGCATTTCACAATTGAAATATCCCAGGTGTCCTAACTTACATGATCAACTCCAGGTTAGCAAACCTTATGCCTTTTGCCTTTCCTTTGCTTGAGTTGAGAGAGAGAGAGAGAGGAGAGAGGGAGGTCAATCATTTTAGCAAAATGTTGGCCCGTTAAACCATGTGATCATATTTCTCCACACATTCCCCATGGGGACTTTTTTCTTGCAGTGCAATCCGTAAAGGTGAGAGTTTATAGAACCCNGGACAATGATGTTACCTAGCCGAACATGTGCCTTGGAATATGTGTGTGCCAAGGATGACTGAAGATACCAGAACCCCAAGCAGACTTTCCCTTGGATCAGGCACAGTGTTGTAGGCATGAAACACATGGAGTCACTATGTGAGGTTCTCAGTCCTGGTAAAAGAGCTGCAATTTCCATGAAAACCAATGTGTATTTATGTCCTTTCAGTTAGTTAATGGACTGAACAAACCGGGGCATAGCCACGCCAGAGAATAGGACTCAGCCATGAGCAGGAACATGCTATTGATACACCCAGTGGCTTGGCTACATTCCAGAGCATCGGACTAAAGTGAACAAAATGTCAGTTTCAGAAAGTCACCCGATGTAGGATTCTATTTGTTCAATGTTCTTGATATGATGGAGTCACAGAAATGAAGGAAGGGCACATGAGTAGTTGGCACGGGTGGAAGGTGTGCAGCACCAAACCCATGCCCATCAAAAGGCAGGCACTGTCCAGGTCTGCTTCCCACAAAGTCTGCACCACTTATCTGTGAGCTGGGTCTGATGTGGACACAGGAAGTTCTGATTGTGACAGGGGAGTTGGAAAGGCTCTGTAGAGTCAATCAGGATGCCTTGGATGGAGGACAGAGGATACTGGGGCCTGGCTTCTACTTTCAGAAAGGGCTGGGATGCTTTCTCTCCATAGAAGTGTNTGCTGGGAAGGAGAGGAGGCAGCTCTGCCCTCCCAAATGCCAGCCCACCCTCGCTGCCTGCCAGCCCCTAACTCTGAGCCTCATTTTCCACATCTGAGATGGAATAAAAATAAACGGAATTCAAGGGTATTTAATGAGGCTTGTAGGAGACTCCGAATGTGAATGTCCTTAAAAGTCCCTGCAAACTGGGCTATTTTTATTCCCTTGAGGCCCCAGGGCAGAGCTGCCAAGGCCATGGGCAGAGGGCAAGGCTGGGATCTCAAAACTCAGTTGTATCAGTGTTACAATCTCCCATGTCACATACAATCTCCTATGGGGTTAGCCCTTGGCGGGTAGGTTTCTGTTGGGTGCTACTTGGATAGGGACCCCTTTCCCTGAGAGAGTCAGAAGACAATGTAGAGGTGTGAGGTCAGGTGTTCAGGGATATACAGAGATTCCCTGCTGGAGTTTGAGAGGAGTTGGGAACAAGCCCCAAGTAGATGCTGCTGGCCTCTTCACATCCTTACCTCTTTCTGGGCTTGGCTCTGTGTTATGCTGAGGCTCAGGGCTGAAGTAGATGCACCTATGGAGCAGATGTGTCTGAATCAGCTGTAAGTATGATAATAAGAGATGTCTCCTTCCACAGAGTATCCCACTATGTAGCTGGCCAGTACAAGGAAGGACAAGCACCTTGGTTCAGTTTGAGGATTGGAGGGCCCGCTATCCTCTGCTTAGCAGAGTCCTGTTGACTCCATACAGCCTATCACTCCTGGAGCCCTCGTTGGGTTATAAGCCTTCATNTGAATTCAAAGCAGTCTCGTGGGCCCAGGGTGGGCACCCAGTGAGTGTTCACCCACCAAGCAATGGCATACCCAAATCAAAGGGGTATGGGAGACCCTCCCTCTATACTCTGCAAGGAGAGTCTCACTTGGTAATGTAAGAATGTGGAGGAGTCAGCAGAGCTGTCCTGCTACCTTGAGAGCCAGGGATACTTATTCTCTATGTGTTGGCTCTACCAACCCCATTGTCTCTCCCTGCCATTCATTTGAAACAGTTCATGAATTGCTTCCCCACAAAACTCTGTGTGTCTGGCCCAGGGTGGTGGAGGGGTGTTACCACCCACTCACAGACAGCAGNGATTGCTTTCTTTTCTTTTTAAAAGATATTATTAATTATTAATAATTAATTATAATAATTATTAATATTTTATTTTATAAATTTATTATATGAATATTTATTATTATATATAATTATTAATAATTATATTTATTATTTAAAAAATATTATTTTATGTGTGTAGGTGTTTTGTTTACATGTATATCTGTACATGGCCTGAATGCTTGATGCTCATGAAAGCATGAAGAGGGTATTGGATCTCCTGGGACTAGAGTTACAGATGGTTGTAAGCTTCTGTATGGGTGCTGGGAATCAAAACCAGTTCTCTGAAAGGTCAGCCAGTGCTCT
>LZPO01055333.1:44687-61089 GCA_001675575.1 Neotoma lepida
ACACACACACACACAAGCACACACACAAACACACACACACAAACACACACAAACACATACACACATATATACCACAAACAGACACCCTTATCCACGAAAACACACAGAAACACACTAGCATGCCTACATACAAATATACACACACACACTCGAACACATGCACAGAGAAACACACATGAACATTCATTAGGAGGCTGCATTCAGCACTAGTGACTGAAGATAGTGTGAAAATGTGCGTGGTGATTCTGGAAGTTGTGAAAGGTCAGAAGTCAAAGGACACATGCACATGTGTTCTCTGGGATGCTGCTCACTTCTGACAGATGACCTGCTGGAGGAATGGGAGGCGGGCGATGATATGGCTGTGACCAAAGGTTGATAGAACCAGGCCACAACTACTGGAGTGACCTGATGTGGGGACATAGTGGATGGGACAAGCTATAGTGGGGCCCAGATTCTCTCAGTACTCCTTACTGCTGAATCCCTGCAAGCATGAGTCACTTATGTTTCTTTAACCTCCACTTCCTTATCTGAGAAATGGGGATAAATGGCCTCACTTGCCTCCTAGGTCATGAGAGCCAAATGAGAAAGTGCAGGCAGCTGTCAAAATACAAAGTGCAGTGTTTGCATTCATCAATTCCTTGAGGAAACTGGGCCAGAGTTGAGGGGCAGGCCAGACCCCCATGTGTGCAGACTTTACAGCTTGAGCTTACGACGTAGTATGTCTAAAACATTATGCATTTAGGAAATGCGTTTTCAATATGGTTAGGCCAGAGGGTGGGAAAATCAAGGCCCAGGGCAGCAGGAAGCCTGCAGCAGCTTCCTAGAGCAATCTCACTGGAAAAGAGCCATCTCACTGGAAAAGAGCCATGGCAGNATGAATGGACTATGGAGATGGAGATGCCTCTGTGCCATAGCCTGGGGCCCTGGAGGATGCATCAGAGCCAGTGAAACCACTGGGTTAGGTGTAAGTACCAGTTAGAGTGTCATCTGGGAAAACTCCTTTGACCCCCCCAAATCCCTTCTGGGACTTAGGGTTCCCTGGTGTGAAAAATGCACTGGGAGGTTTTTCCCATGAAGAGCCACCACCATCAGCAGTAAGTGGTCCGCCCACCAGAGGATCCAGACTCATACTGGTGGAACTGGAGCTTGCTGGCTGGCCTCTGTGCCCCAAGGACAAGAACACTATACCATCCAACTACTTCTAACCTCAACAGTGGCCAGAGTCTATATCTCCAAGCTTTCCAGACATGTAACATGGACACTCATTGATGAGGGACCTTATGCCTCTCGCTGCTTGGTAATAGCTCAACCACTTAGACTGTCTGAGAAATAAACACTCCTTTAGAGAGGAGAGACAAGTGCACTGGGTCTCTGCTGCCCCTAGCCCCATCTTTGCTCGACCTGTTTGTATTGAAGGTGATCTCCTACCACCTAGTTTTCCTCCTGTACCATTTCAGTGCAGAGTATTGAGTTGCTGGCAAAGTCCACAGCAATATTCTCAACCCGGTTTAATAGCAAGAAGGACAACTTTCCCCCAGATGATTTATTCAGGGCTCCTCTAAATACACTTCTGGGCTCCAGATAAGGTCTCTGCATCCTGAGAAGTACTGTCAGCCACCTGCTGAGGGGTTGTATTAGTCAGGGTTTTCTAGAAGGACAGAACTTATAGAATACACCTGTGTCACCTATGTATGCATGCATGTACTTATGTACTATGCACATGCACACATGTGGCGGGGGGCAGGGAGAGAGTGGCTTACAGGCTGTGGTCCAGCTAGTCCAACAATAGCTGTCTACCAATGGAAGTTCCAAGAATTCAGTAGTTGTTCAGTCCATGAGGCTGGATGTCTCAGCTGGTCTTCAGCATACACCAGAATCCCAAAGTAGTAAGCTCTAATACCAGTGAAGGAATGGACTTGCTAGTAAGAGTGAGAGCAAGCCGGTAGANAGAATGCTTCCCTCTTTCATGTCCTTATATAGGCTGCCNGCAAAAGGTNTGGCTGAGATTAAAGATGAATCTTCCCAACTCAAAGATCTGGATTAAAGGTGTGTCTTCCCACCTCAAAGATTCAGATTATAAGTGGGTGGGTTTTCCCACTTTAAATGATGTAATTAAGAAAAAAAATCCCTCACAGGTGTGTCAACTGCTTGGGTTTTAGTTCATTCCAGATATAGTCAAGTTGACCACAAGAATAGNCATCACTGGGGTGGAAGTGATTTCTCAGATGACAGCATGGACATGTCATTGGATGTCCTCATGCTAGCTTGGAAGTGTCTCTGGTGGTAAGAAAAAAAAAGTCCTGAATCCTAAATACTGAGCGAGGCCTGCCAGGGCTCAGACTCATTCTGCCTCTGCAGTTGCTGTACCAGGGCTTGAAGATGGAGAGGTCGTTGCTGTACCAGGATGGTGATGAAGATGAAGAGGTTGTGGCAAGATGTAGACAGCAGGTTGGGACCAGGCTGCAGTAGGTGCTCAGTTGTTTTCACACCAAAGGCTCTGCCTGGGAATTTTGCTTAAGATCATTTTGCACTGTCGTTTGAGACAGAAACAAAAACAAACCCAAGCCTTAAACCCATCTCAACTGATTGCTCCTGGCAGATGTCTCTATTTTAATCCAGTACCCGGTGGAGGAGTCTGGATTCTAAACTAGTTTGTAGAAGTCTATATTTGTAAATCAATTTTAAAATGCAAATGTTTTGTTCCTAAATATGAACAAACAACATAGAACCTGAAATATCAGAAACAAATTTCAAATATCCACAGACAGTCACTGCATAGTTGAGTATGACCATGGGATAAGTCAGTTCTAAATTCAAGGAAAATATGCTTGAATTAGTATGTGGCTGGTGGTGGGCTTTTTGCTTTCATTTAAACTGTCATCCTTCCCTGCCTTGTCTTCACCATTCCTCCCACCTTGCATTGAAATTAGGCTTTTAAANTCTGTTCAAAGAAAAGTTTTTTTCATGTCCAGAAAGTTGTCCTCTGAAGTTTGGGGTGTACTTTCTGAAAGAGAGGAGACACAAAGGCTACCCACACTGAACCCAGATAGATTGTCTCTAACCCCCTTTCTCCCTCTTTCTCTTCCGGAGACTTGGCAGNCAGAGCTGCCCACTCCCCCTTGGAAAGGGTCCTTCCTTCCCTCTCCTCCCTGCTCTATGCATCATGCTGTAGGCTGTGGGACAAGTTGAAGACTTTCTCTTGATCCTTTCCTAAACCAGGGTCTACCTTAAAGGCCTGGCACACATGCTTGCCTCCTCAAAGCTTCAGCCTCTTGCTTGCAAAGAGCATGACTATGGTTCAAGTTCAAGTCTATAGTCTTCTCTTAGCAATAAAATATGGTGCCTGAGAGCAGGGTGGGTGGTTGTTATTCTCAAATGGAGTGGGTATTCATCCAGAGGCCAACACTTGGCAGCACCAAAGGCTTGGGAGGGAGCCTGGACATCTGTTTAGTCTCTGTGGCTGTCATTAGTCTTTAGTGAGCCTCTGTCTCCTCATTGGTAGGAAGGAAAGAAGGAAGGAAGGAAGGCAGGCAGGTAGGCAGGCAGGCAGGCTGTCTACCAGTCCTCTCTCAAGCTCATTACAAGGATTGAAATGGCTTCCCATTTGTACATGTCCATAGTCTTCATAGTACTATTGGGAATGGCTTGAACATGGGTGAGAGATTCAAGTGCAATGACTTCCTATGAAACCAGCTAAAGATGGGTGTCATATGCCCTCCCTCTGACATGAATAACTATCTCTCCTACACACTTCTTCCTGGAGGCAGGGTATCCCACACCAATACCACAGGCCAGTTGAATTTCTTCAACTACAAGAGAAAGCCTTCACCCAACCCAGGACCACTTGAACTTTACCCTTCCCTTTATAGAAGCATGCTGCTGTTCTCCAGCTGGAGGGACATCAGGTGTGGGCCAGTTTAGAGTATCAACTCGTAAAGAGTCACAGAGCTAGGAGCTACACCAGTGCCTTGTCTTGTTGCTGTGACCAAATGCCCAGCAGGAAATAGTTTAAGGAAGGAAGGGTTTATTGGGCTCAGTTTTGGGGTACAGTCCATCATGGCAGGTGAAGGCAAGGCAGCAGGAGTTGAAGTTGCATCTGCAGTCAGGAGTCAGGGAGAGATGGATGTGGTGCTCAGTTGCCTTTCTCCTTTATATTTAATCTAGGTACCTAGCCGACAAGAAGGTGATGCTGAGGAGGGAAGACTCACCTACCCTAATCAGTTAATCCTCTCTGGAAACAGCTTCACAGATATACCCAGAGTTATGTCTCCTGGGCGATTCCAAACCTAGTCAAGATGATAAGACCAAAAATCATAGAAACCCAGAGTGGGCACAGCACACCTTAGGGTGGAAGTTAGAAGCTGCAGATAAAGCCAGTAAGAGGTTTGCCTAGTTTGGTCAGTGGTACAGAAGAAACACAAGCTCACAACTTACTTTCATTTAAAGCTGGCCCGAGTGTCCTAATTAACATATGACAAAGCCTGAGTCCTGTCAACCTGCCTGAGAGCATGATGCTCTGCTTCTGTTTTACGTCTACTATCACTTTCTAGGGATGACCCAACTTCCTGGCAGCCTTACTCCCCCTGTTCCCCTTGTTGAACCCCTTCAATATTTGCCTTGGAACACCTGCTGCTTAGAGACTGGGAATAAGTCAGAAAATTCCAAAACAGGTTCCCATGGTAACGCCAACATTCATGAAAGGTTTCAGAACTTTTGCCTCCTGCTCTCAGTATTGTGGAAATTCAAAAGGCACAAGGCATGCAGACAGATGCTAATTACCTCACCTGAGTTTGCCATGTTGTGTAGAAGAAAGCTGAGCATAATGCAGGGTGGCAGGCACTCCTCCCCGGCACAGATCCAAGTGACTCCTTGGAAGTGAAGCATTGTCATATCACACAGCTTTCTGTCAGAGGGGACACTGGGTATCAAGGAGAGGCCCATTTGCCTCATGCCATGAAAGGCTTGCCCAGTGCCTTGTAGACATGACATGCTTTTTTGGCACTATTTTTTGGTTAGCCTGGCAGAAACAATGCCCCTGGGGGGATGATATCTCCACCTCTGTGCTGTCAGTGAAGTGGCAGAATCGTCTATGAAAACCCCTTAGCACTCAGATGCAGGTCACTGAGGTCTTTGGAACCCTTCCCCTTAAGTATCTGAGCCTCAAGGTTGAAGAGACCAATGGACTGGATCTCAGGAGCCTAAGAGCCCATCAGTCCACTTCCAGGTCAATAGAACACAGCTTCTGGGTTAGCATTCATTCAAGGGACCTCTGTGAATCTCTTGAGTAGCTTCTTAAGGCTCTTCTGGGAAACACACCATGAGGCCATATGTGGCATCACTCTTCTGTGGCACCAAGGTTGCTGGCTCCTAGAACAGACATTGACCAGAAGCTGGGCCAGAGATGGCAGGCAGAGACTCGAGAGCTAAAGGATGCCACCAGAGCATCCCTGGGTAAGTTACTTGACCCCAGTTCCCTACCTGACTAGTGAAGATAACAATTTGACCCTTCTCCCAGGAATTCAGACATCCAATATGTAATTTCAGCCGGTCAGCCTTTCATGAATGGTTTCCTTAATCAAAGCTGCTTAATGTGTAAATTACACATTTGAACCATTCACCCCTGTCATCAAAATCTGAGGCTCAAACTGTGTGGTGAGACAGCCCATGATTGTTCTTACATGTTTAGACTCCACTTGGAAAATGACCCAGGGCCAGCTGTGCACCAGTATCTGTTACCAGCCATGTTCCCAGCTGTTGACTGTGTCACCAGTATGTCTTTGTATGGTCAGCTTAAAGGGGCACCTATATAGGGCAGTTTAAGTTTAAATTGGGTATATCAGACAGTGGCCCTACTTCTACCCTCTCTGACTCTCCTTCACCAAACTTTTATTCTTGGTCAAGAAGTACTATCCATTTGCTTTGATCTCCAAGGTGTCCCCCATTGCCTCATAGTCCCCCTGTTCCCAGCAAGATTTTGTTAGAATCCTTAGAGGCTGAATTATCATGGATAAGCCTGCCGATTTTATCCATCCATTCAGCCCTAGAACTAGGCAGGTAGCTTAGCAAAGCTCTTACCTTACAAGCCCAAGGACCTTCGTTAGATCTTCAGAACCCACATGAAAATGCCACGTATGCTGGCACAAGCTTATGATCTAGATCTGAAGAGGTGGAGACAGTCAGATCTCTAGGACCCACTGACCAGCCAGCCTTACCTATTTGACAAGTCCAAGGCCAATAAGAGACACTGTCTCAAAATCAAAATGGGTGGTGTCTGAGGAATGACTCCCGAGGTTGTCCTCTGGCCTCTATACACATGTACATACATGTGCACACACAGCTATATGCACGCACCTGCAACACATATGAATACGCAGATAGCTACATACGCATGTGTGCGTGCAAGTGCATCTCTCCCATTCTACTCTCCCTGTGGTGACATGCTTCTGTAGAGCCTGTCACAACCCACCAGGGACAGGCCATACTACAGATGAAGCTTTGACTTCAGGGCAGAGGTGATGCCCACCCCATCCCTGACCCAGCTCTACCTCTACTCTGGTGGCACCTCTACCAATCTTACAAAGAGGCAGAGTTCAGAGAGAGAAGTCTTCCTTCATCATTCGCTTTGGAGCACAAGGTTTTCCAGACAGCTTGTCATCTACTGGCCTGGAAGGGTGTACCTGGCAAGTCATGGTAATGTAGCTAGGAGAAAACTGCCCAGCAGGGGCAGGCAAGTAACATGTCCCTTCCTTCTTGCTTCCTATCCTGCTCTGTTCACTTCTCTCTGGGATTCTGCCTTTCCATGAAATATTGGCACTCAGTGCTGGGCCTCTAAGCTAAAGCATAGGTGAAGTGTACTGAGACGGGTGAGCCCTTGGGTGAATAGATTTACGGAGAATTCGAGGCCCATGCATAGCTGGAAGGCCAGTGTTGTCGAGGACAGATGGCAGATTCTCTGAGGAAAGATGGGAGAACATTTTACAGTGAAAGTGGAGGAAAGGCAAATTCAAAGGAGCCAAAGGGAAATTAAGTACCCAAAGAAACAGTCAGATTTCTAGTGTTTTGGCACAGATTTTCAGTATAGAGTCATACAGAGGACAAAGAAATGAAGCAAGGTATGGGACACAGAAAGCCACAGGTTCTTCAACTGTCTCCTTCAAGGGAGCAGGATCATGCTTCTCTGTGTGGGACTGGGGAGATGGCCTGGCCTGGGGATATTATTGTCCCAAATCAGACTCAGGCAAAATATGGGTTAACTCAGAGGTTATTTGAGAAGGGAAAATAGGTCTGTCTGTACCCCTTTCTGTGACATCCACACATGTGCACACACAACACACACAGCCGATGGGTGGAATGTATTCATCCAGTTCCACGATAGTCCTATCAGCTACATGTCCCACTGCTTATCTTGATGACCACCATCTGCAGACAGGACAGACATGAAGATACNGCTGCCTGCTAGGGGAAGCTTTGGGTNCCAAGATCACTCCAGCCTACAGTGAAGAGAAAGTCTTGGATCCTAGGGAGTTTCTCTGAAAATCCTGGGAGGATATGATCTCATTGCTTCAACTAGCTCAGCCAATTTCTCACCTATAAACGACTCTACAACCTTCTGGGGCTTTCCTGCCACACGTCACCCAGCATCAACACTCACATCCATAGACACTTGCTACTAAGGATGTTGAGGTGTAAGGAAACAGGGACCTTTGGGCATCAATCTACCAATGACAGAAATAGTCTGGGAGCCTAAGAATGAAAACCACTTCACGATCTCCTCAGGAGTGCCCTGCCGTGAAGTTAGCAGCTCCTGAGCTCTGTCTACCTGGCTGTGCCACTATTGAGGATGGCCAGTTCCAAGAGGCACACCTAGTGTTAGAACTCCTGCAGCATGCAGNCAGACCGCTCATGAGGTGGAGACCACTGGCGCAGCACCTTCACCTTTCAGGTTCAATTAAGTTGTTAGAAATTACTCTCGTTAGCAACAGTTCCTGCTGATAATGAATACAATTAGGCATTAAAGAAGCTTTATAATTCTGGTGCCATTTGTGCGCTCAGAAATGGGCCCATATTTTCCCCCTCACAGATGTTACAATAATGGTGTCAACACTTTTATTTCTTTGTCCATAAGCTGAAAATTATGGCTGTTTCACAAATTGCTAACGTGCCCAGAAGATGGAAGCCCAGCTGCAGAACACATGAGTTCAGACTCCTGCCTGAGCCTCGTGTTTCACGATGACCTCAACTTCCTGTGCTGAATGGGAACCCATGCGAGTAAGTACTTGTAAAAGTGTGTTTGAAGAGTGGAGTTATGAAGGGGTGCTGCCGTGTCAAACATCTGCTCCATCCATTACACTCAAGTAGGAGCCGGGAACGTACAGTAGGGGCAAAAACATCAATAAATTAAAACTCGCCTGCCAGCACACTTTCCAAGACCCTGCCAATTGGAACCAGGAGGAATGGGGAGAGACGGAACAAGTACAGGAGACGGGCTTGTTCTTCTGGAGCTGCTTTGGACAACAGTAGTTTCAGTCTGGTCTTCTTTATGAGGTTGGTACACGTCTTTGTCAGGATATAAACAATTGTTTGATGGCTGATTTGTGGGTGTTAGTGAGTCTGGGAACCACAGGGATCCTGGTCTCTCTGGGAGCCACATTCTTTTTTAACATTTTGATGACAGATTGTTTATCTGAATCCTAAAAGAATGAATGGAAATGAAAAACCTGTCATTAGAGCTAAGTGAGAAGATGGTGAGTGAAATTGGGGTGGTGGGTTGTAAACTGTGTCAGGAATTTGATGCCCTTGGTCCTGGTAGGTTTTAGTCTCATCCTAGAAGCATGGATTCTGTTGGGATTGGTGCAGTGGATTCATTAACAACAGGAAGGGATATAGAAAGAGAATGGAGGTCAATGTTTTTCATTCAAATTTTCAGGTTGGAATGCCTAACAAGCCTTCTCGGGAGGAGGTGCCCCACCCCCTCCTTGCCCACCTGCATGCACCTTCAGGGTTCTTCTAAAGCCAGTCACAAACACATGCCAAGAGCAGGAGCCAGGAAATTGGAAATGGACTGCTAGGTAATCCTCCCTGCCACCCCCTGTCCAGCCTTCTCCCGCCTCACGTCATATATCAGAGGCAGTTCAATTGTTCTAAGCCCACATCATTCCTGGTACCAAAGGCCAGGTCTGAGTGCACCAAGAAGGGTTGAGCTCAGCCAAATGGACCACGTGTAAGGCTGTGTGTGTGTGGCCAGGAACAGAGGACATGCAGAGCCTGCAGCTGGGGATTCGTGGTGTCTTCCAGGAGTCCCATCAGCCTGGCAGTGATGTGATGTGTCTACACAGTTACAGGACACAGCTACATCTCCTGGGTAGGCATGTTCTCGACTTCCCATTACTTGAAAAAGTAATTATAAACACTTCTGTGGGTGTAACACGGTGGTAGAGTGTGTTCTTAGCATGCACCAGACCCCTGGTTAACTCCTTGGTACCACCACATTCACTTTTTGCTGGGCCTGGTAGCACACACCCTTAATCCCAGCACTTGGGAAGCAGGGANAGGCAGATCTCTGAGTTCAAAGCCAGCCTGGTCTATAAAGCAATTTTAGGTCAACCAGGGACAAACAGTAAGAACCTGTGTCAAACCAAACCAAACCAACCAACCAAATAACAACAAAACAAGGCTCTTAGATCCCTACCCTGAGTTTTACCTCATTTCTCCCCTAAATTAAAAAGAGTCCTTAGGGTGGAAAAATCAAATGCATACCTCAGTTTCTCTTAGACATAAAATGAGTTGTGTCCTTAAAGGGAAACATCTTAGAAGTGGCTCCAGGTGTGGTGGCTTTTACCCAGAGTCCCAATAGGACTCAAAGCTGAGCCCAGCCTGTCATCATGAATCAGAAGCAATCCTAGGCTACATTTTAGGAAAACTGAAAATAATAAAATAAGTTGTCTAATTAATGCTGATTTATTCTATTTTTACTACCCTACATGCTAGTTACTAAGATGAAAAGAGGAAATATTTTAAAAATAACTGGAAATAAGAAAATGAGTTGGGTAGACTGATGAGGACCGGATTCTTTTCTTGACCTTCATTTTATACATAAGAGAAACTGAGGTAAGAATTTGATTTTTTTCATCCCTGATAGCTCTTTTATTTAGAAGAAATATTAGGTGAGCACTCAGGGTTGGGGTCTAAGAGGCCTTTGACTTTTTTGAGAAAGGGTCTCACTGTGTAGACTTGACTGACCTGANATTGCTATTTAGACCATCTGACTTCAAACTCATGGAGATCTGCTTGCTTCTGCCTCCCAGTGTTGAGATTAAAGGCCTGTCGATAAATGAAAATAGAGGTGTTGAGACCTGATGGCCTCTTTATATCTTCTTTTATTTACACAGTAGCTTGTAATGATAAGTTAGAATGTTTCATGTATAATTATTCAAAACACAATGAAGTACATTTAAATGGTACTTTCCTCCTCTCTCCCAAAGAACAAGTGCTGTGTCAGGGAAGACAAAGGAGTAGATCTTCAAGTTCACCCCCAAAATCCTCATCAGCAACTTCTGCCCAGCAACCTGTGCTCTCCAACTGTGGTCCTGGGAGCTGGCCCTATGCAAGGAGGCTATTTGTAGTGCCACTATCTGCAAAGCTGCTATGAGCCCAAGTACCTTCCTCATTTCTAATCAGCTGGTTACGTCGAGTGAAGATCCAGCAAATATTTGACTTCAGCATCATTATTCTCATTGGCATCTTTTGAGCAAGATTTGCTCTTTCAGGCAAACTAGAGTTTGAATCTCTGCTTTCCCATTTGCTCCCCATGAACCCATGCAGAAAGATTGGCATAGCACAGTCCTCTGAACACAGAAGGTGTTTTCCTACAATGCCTATTATTATCATTATTCCCTTTACTATCATTTTAACGATGAGATGATAACNTATTTCTTGACAGTTTCCCATTCTCTCTTTCTTCCACATCATGGCTAAGCCGTTTATCTCAGACAAAGAGGAGTGTGAAACTTAACCTATGAGGATGTGTGTTGCACATTTCTGTCTGAGTCACTGCCTTGTGTTGTTGACGTCTTTCCAATGTTGTTAACACCTGGCTCATTTGTAGCTTGCTGACCATCTGCACCTTCTGAAGTGTTGGAGGGCATAGAAAACCTACAAAGGTAGCACTTGATGGTGAAATTGGATGGATGTGTAGATCAATAAATAAAGAAGCAAGAAATCTGAAGAAGAGCTGCTATCCTCCAATGCCATGAGCGTAAGAATGATAGCTCACATGGTCAGAATGGCTGGATTATTCCTGTGCCTCTTTGTTGTGGTTTGCATTAGAATTCTACATAGCACACACCCAAAGAGTCACAGCACTAAATCTTAGTGTCCCTATGGGAGTGGGAGCTCTTGGAGGGCAGTATACCAGATATGTATGGTTCAGTAACATTGTACACCAAAAACTTCTAACTGTATTTGTGATCTTGGCCATTTATCCTTTCAGGCTTGCAGGTCTTTATGTATTTTAAACTATTATTAAGTACGCACACATCTGGTAAACTTAAGACTTTGTGATAAAGTTACCTCTTTATTATGAATTCTCCGTGTTGATCTCCTCTGATAATATTCTTAATCAAAGTCTCCCTTGATGTCAACAGAGCTACATCTTTTAATGACTGTTGTAGATACAGTATTGCTAGATTTTGCTTTTAGTCCACTCCTTGCCTTTTAATGGGTGTGTATAAACCATTTATATTTAATGTAATTCCTATTATGATTGGGTTTAAGTACAACCATGATGGCACTTATTTATTATCTGCTCCACTTATTCCTTTTCCTCTTTTTCTGTGGTCATTGGGATTACTTCTTATGATTCTGTTTTAGCTCTATAATTGTCATATTTTCTTTAGCACTTTTGTAATTTTTGAAAGGAATGGTGGAAAACTATTAAGAATTTAATAGCCAGCAAAATTGCTTTCAAAAAGAAAGCAAAAACAAATTCTTTCTTCCTTCCTTCCTTCTTTTCTTTCTTTTATTTTTATTTTAGCTGCTCCAGGTTATGGAGCTTAAACTTACCTAAGTCATCTTATGGCTCATCTAAGTCATCTCTATGTGCATATATATATATATATATATATATATATATATATATATATGCATATGCATGTGGGTATGTACATGTGTGTACACATATGCATTATGTATATATGCATGTGGGTATGTGAGGAGACCAGAGATCAACCTTGTGGATCATTCTCAGGAGACACCTAGCTGTGATTTGAAACAGGGTCTGATTGGCATCTAGGGCTCACCAATAAGGCTAGCCGGGCTGGTAAGTCTCTGCAGCTGGTTTTTATGTAGGTTCTGGGAATAGAACTCAAATCCTCATGCTTGCATGACAGTTATCTTAAAATACTATTAGACTATTCTAAGTATCTGTTATCAACCATTATCAACTATAAAGCACCCTTCTATCTCTATTTTTTTTTGTCCTAGCTCTGTGCTATTATTATCATCCATTTTCCTATGTGATTTAAACTTTCAATGTGATTTTTAGTATTTTCTTTACACACTTAAACATCATTTAAATTTTTGAAAAAATATTTGGTATTTACCTTTGTTTTCACATTCTCTGGAGCTTTGTAATGTTGTATAGAGGAACTTTCCATCTGGCACCATAGTGCTCATGTCTGAAGAACTTCCTGCAGTATTTTTTATCATGAAGTGTGATATTCAGCTGAGTTTCTGTTTCTATGAGAAAGTTTTTTACTGTGTTTCTGTGTTTAAGAACATTTTTGCTACTAAATGCTCAGCAGACACCCAACTCTCCCCCAGTCCTTTAAAAGTATTCCTGTTATTTTCTTGCTTTCAAAGTTTATTAGCAATTTCCTGCGACAATCACCTCTCTGTCTGCATTCCTAGTATTTGTTTTCTTTGGGTTATTTTTGTTTGTTTTGGTGCTCTCTCTGTCTGTCTCTGTCTCTGTCTCTGTCTCTGTCTCTCTCTCTCTCTGTGTGTATGTGTATGTTTTGTTCTTCTGAGAGTTCTTTAAGCCTCTTGGCTTTGTGGATCTTATTCTCTATTCCTTTTGGAAGATGCTTGCTTACCTTCTCTTGAAATATCTTCCCTGCCCACTCCCATATTTCTTCCTTCTGCTACTGTATTTGCAAGTGAATAAGACCACTTGCTATCAGATTTCTCTTTGGTATCTGTTCTGTTTCCTCATCTCACATTTTCCTCCACTAGATAATTTCTATTGCTTCAGCTTTAAACACACAATTTGCCTGCCTGATCTAGACTACGAATGGGTCATGTGAAAAAATGCTTATCCTTGAAGTCATTTTATGATCCAGGTTCCATTTAACCTTATCACTTAACTGCATTCCCTCTTTCCTTGTACAAATCATCCACCCCTCAGCTACTCTTTTATGTGTTTGTTAAGGTTCTTTCAAAGCTCCTCTGCTAGTCCAACACCTGGCCATCTGTGGGTCTGTTTGTAATGATTGTCTTACTCTTGAAGGCTATTNTTTTGTTTTGTCCTTGTCTTGTACGTGTTTAGGAAGTCTCAGTTGACCACCTAATACTAATCTTAGAACAGTGGATATTGCAGAAGGATTTTGTGTTCATAACCAGCCTCCATCTTTCTATGTCAGTTCCTTACTACAGGATGCTGACCTAGCCTGGTCACTGGTTGGGTTACATTCAGGTTTCACTGCTGTTTAGTGTCCCACAGGGTTTAAACTCCCACTGTTGCCAGTCTGCTACTATCTGACTTGAACTCCTGTGGTTTCAGTGTCCCTGTTCACAGTGGGCACAGTGGGTTACTTGGCCTATCACCTGCACTTCCCTAAGTTCAGGCTGCTGTTGCTAAAACACGCTGCAGCATGCAGGATAGAGCAGAGAGGTGAGTCCCAGATCTCCTGGCTTAGCTTCACCTGAGGTCTGTCTGCATCACAAGAGATCTCCTCTCCACTGTGCAGCCATGTTATGCTGTGTAAGGAGTGAGGTGTCATACCTGAGGAACTTGCCCCCTATGGACTTCCTATCTATCNGTTGGGTCATAGAGTGGTTCCTGGCTCTTCTACAAGAGAAGGTACCATTCATTTCTTCTCTTCCTGTTTTTCCTCTTCTATCAAGGTAGCTCTCACCTGGGGCCAGGTTGGGAGTTGCCTGTCACTTCCTAATAAAGCTTTTTATTAATATGAGAATGTTCTGGAAAGCAGGGTCTTTCCTTACACATCCATGAGGGGAACATATTGGCTTTGACCCTGCCCCCGGCTTTGACCCTGCCCCCGCACTCTCTTGCAGACACCCTGTGGCTCCATCAGAGGCTGCCACCTCCCAGAAGTCAAGTTACCTGGTGACCTGTGACCTTAGCTCTGGAAATTAAGACATGTACATCATCCATTCTGCTTCCCCCTCATCACTAGGTCAGGAACCAGGCTGTGAAAGGCATCCTGCATCCCCAGGAGGGGCAGAATCTTCAGATAAGACATCGGTGAACTGATTTTCAGAGCATTTTCTTGGTTCTGATGTGAAAGACATTGACCATAGCTGGGTGGAGCATGGAGGCCATGAATTCAGAAGACTTTTCTGCCCAATATATTCTGAACTTCTGTAAGCTCACCACATAGTGGCCCTTGTGTGGCTCTGCATTCCTGTGCCTGGTTCCTTCTGGAAGCAAGAGAGGTCCTGGGTAAAGAGGGACCAGAAAGAATGAGCTTTTCTAAGTTTAAAACACATTCAAATTCTGCATTAAAAGTTCTCGCTGGCCTGTGGTGGCGCACACCTTTAATCCCAGCACTCAGAGGCAGAGGCAGGTGGATCTCTGAGTTCGAGGCCAGCCTGGTCTACATAGTGAGTTACAGGACAGTCAGGACTACACAGAGAAACCTTGTCTCGAAAAACAACAACAACAAAAAAATACTTCTCAACTGTCTTTCATTGTTGGTGCTTGCTTACTAGCTACTTAGATGGAAAAAAGTGTTTATCTNGACTCACAGGAAAAACAGAGTCATAGAGTGGTTCCTGGCTCTTCTTCAAGAGAAGGTACCTCTGTTCTATCCTTTATTGTCATAAAACACATTTTAGTAATATACTAAAAAGAGTCAAGGGTTTGCTTAAGAACACACATGATTGTCAATCATGGTATCATTCCCTGCAAACCAGCTGTATGATGGTATTCTGTAATAGTTGTCCAATGATCTTTTGCAGATAACATCTCTGGAAGACACTATTAGCTAAAACACTGCCACTGTCTGTGTTTAATATTCATGTAGATTTTGTGCTTGATGTCTGATAGATTGTTCATTCTTGGGAACTTGGGAAAACACACTATGATAAAAATTCTAATTAAAATGTCAGTGAGACCTGGGCAGTGTGGCACCTGAGTTTAGTCCCAACACTCATGAGGCAGAGGCAACCAGGTGGATCTCTGTGAGTTTGAGGCTAAAATGGTCTACATAGTGAGTTCCAGGATATCTAGGCTACACAGTGAGACACCCCCCCACACACAATAAATAAATAAACAAACAAACAAATAGAGAGATAGATAGATGAATGAGTAAATAAATAATTAAATAATAAAATGTCAATGAGAAAATAGAGAGCCATTTAGTTCCCTGATAGATTGGTGAAATCATCTACCAGACACCCAAGGACTGAACCATCTCAGTATGTGCATGAGGAAATTTAGTTGTGTCTGGGTAACAGATTTTCTTGTTTATTTTTGTTTTTCTCTTTTTCTTTTCTATTAATGTTGCTGTTGTCAGCACCCACATTAATGAGTTCTAGTGCAGCATTTTTACAAATATGTGTCATTATACTTTGGGTTTTCCATAGTAAAATGTTCACTGGAAATTTGAAAGAACCTGAAGTTAACATGTGTCCATAAATACTTGAGTGTATATAGTATTTCTCTGTATATGTATTCATACATGCACACACACACACACACACACACACACACACACACACACACTGCTTTTCTCATGGCCTCAACTAAATACCTGGCAAGAAGCAATTCTAAGGAGGAAGGGCTTAGGCTGGTCCACAGTTTGAGGAGGTACATTCCGTCACACTGAGAAAACGTGACAGCTCATGACAGCTCACAGTTACAGCCAATGGAATACGAGGCTGCTTGGTGGCAACTCTAGTGGACAAAGAAGCAGAAAGAGAATAAGCCAGAAGCAGAGCCGGGATATAACCCCTAAGAACTGTCCCTACCTACTCACTTCTTTCAGCTAGACCCCACCTTCCAAAGTGTCCACAACTTCCCACTCAGCACCACCAACTGAGGACCCACTGCTCAAACATATGAACCTAGGGGGGCATTTCACATCTAAACTATGAAGATATTTAATGCCACGAAAGTTCACTTTTTATTACATTTATTTATTTATTTAGGGGGGTGTACACG
>LZPO01055333.1:73152-84092 GCA_001675575.1 Neotoma lepida
GCATTACCCGTGTTCTACATTTCCATCATTGGGTTATGATTTTCTCCCTAAACTATGGTTTGTTTGGTAATTCTCTTAGTTTTTGAAATGTGTGTCATTCTGTTTTTCTAAGTAAGATGATTCAAATATCTTCTTGATGGATTGTTCTTGCTATAATGGAAGGATATTCCTTTATTTTAAATATTATTTTCTCTGTATCAGTAATGTGTTTTTCTTTCAGTTGGGTTGTGTTTTTGCACATCTTTATTAAGGATGCTTTTGATTCGCTCTATTTTGGGTCTATTTCTTATGAGAAAAAATGTGATTTTTAAATGCTCCTGCTTTTATGATTCTAATATGTCTTTATTAATTCAGCAATGGATACCTTTAAAATAAGGACTACCTAACTTCCTACACTCTATTTATCAACAAGTGTCTTTGTGTGTTTTATTCTTTCATGTTCTCCGAGGGTTTCAATTTTTTTTTTCCCATTTCCTTCACAATTTTCTCTAAGGACCTTATTTGGGTAGTTAACTGAAACTACTCAACTTTTGTTTCAAAATAATAAATAGGAGCCCAAGCCTGGTGGTGTGGGCCTGGAATCACAGCTACCTAGAATATTGATGTTGGGGGGTCCCAACTTCAGGCTCACCTGGGCTAAGGTGAGGATAAGTTCAAAGTTAGCCCACAGAACTTAGTGAGACCCCANCTCAAAATAAAAAATAAAATGTGTTGGAGATGTACCTCAGTGGGAGAGCACATGTCTGGAATGCAAGAGGCACCAGGTTCAAACCCCAGCACCACTGAAAAATAATAAAATAACTGGTATCACCTCATATCTATGTCTATGTCTAACTTCTGTGCAAAATTGGGGTTCTGGCTAATTTTAGCCACCCAATAAATGGGTGCTCTCTCTCATCCCCATCTTCCTTGTCTCTCTTTTCTGAACTTGAGTTCACTGTACAAAGCACAAGCAATTAATTATGATTCCTTATTGTTAACAATTAATTAAATCCAATTAATTAAATACCAATGTATTTTTATCAATCTCTGGGTGGCATTTTTAATCCTTTGTTTATCTGAAAATGGCTTCAGTTTTCTCCTCCTTCTCCTCTTCTTCTGTCTTCTCTGCCTCTCAAGTACCCTAGGCTAGCCCTGAACTTCTGATTAACCTTCCTCTATCTCTTAACTATTGTTTATTTCCTTTATTTTTCTCCTTAATATTTTTTCTGCTCCTGAATAGTATTTATCTGAGAACAGAATTCAAAAGTTGATATTTCTTTCCTTCCTCATAGCTTTGAACGTCTCAAGGCTGTTTGCAGTCTCTGGGCTTCTTCTTCCTCTTCCTAATCTTCTTCTTACTATTATTATTATTATTATTATTATTATTTGCAACAGAGATGTCACATCTGTCTCTTCAGCTTTCTCGTGGTAGATAACTTCCCAGAAGGTTCTCTGGATCTCTTGGGTCTGTCTGACTTCGCTGGCATTCTGCACTTTTCCTACAGTGTAGTATTGATTTTTGTTCTAGTGAATTCGAAAACCACCCTTTAAACCAGAGGACTCCTACGTGCCTTCAGTTTAGGGTGATTCTTGGATATTATATCCTCAGCTAATGATTGCCTATGGTAACCTTTATCTTTGCTTTGGAATTTTAAATAACACTGGTGTTTAGAGAGTCCAGAAGAATCTGGGATTCTCTTCCCTCCTGCTTTCTCCCTTGATTTAACCCTTGCTTTCTTAATGCTGCTTGTGGGAAGTTCTCTTCCGGTCTTGCTTCTGTTGGCACATTCAACAGAGTTTGCTTCTAAGTTGGCTCCTCAACAGCTTCCCTTCTGATTTACATCTTCGAAAGTCCCTGCTGGCCCTTCTTCACCAAGGCCACTTTGTCCTAATGCTCCATTATGTCCCAATTCCTTGTCTTTTAAAAGAGATGGGTCTTTTAGCAAATAATTTTTTGAAGTACTGGGATATAACTCAGCAGGATAACACTGCCCCGGAATCTCTGTTTCTCCTCTGAAGATTTTAAAATTGCTCCTATTTTGACTTCCTCTGGAGCACNAGCCTTCTCTGCTGGTGACTGGTGACTGTGTCACATTGCTCAACACCCATTTGGTCACTGTCTGCTCCTGGATGTGCTGTGTTTCTGGTCTACAGAGAGGTGAGTCCCTGTTCCTCTTCCTACTCCCAGCCTGACTTGGCTGGTCTGCCGTCATCACGTNACACCTTTGGNCCATGTCTAACTAAAAACCTGTCACGAAGAGTTTCTATGGGTTCTGTGACTGCTGTCACTATGGGTGGGCTTGGGCAGAAGGGTGTCTCCATTGTCTCTTTCTCTCCAGAAGGCAGCTTCTGGGGAGGAGCAAATATCTTGTGGCCTAGGCGTCTCCTTCTAGGCATGGGAGCCTCCAACTGGTTCTCCAGAGGCCCATGTGTCCCAGGCAACATGGGTAGAGTGGTGGCTTCTGCAGCNTCTCCTGCCAGCCTCCCATAGAAGCCTCAGGCTGAACCCACTCTCTGTCTGTTGTCCTGGTTCTGAGAACCCAGTGGTCTTGGACCTTGTTTCTGTGTTCCTGACGGGTTTATTCTTATTGCTTCCTCTCTTGATTTATCTGCCACTCTTTGTGTTTGGGATTCAAGATGATATGCTATACTGAAATATCAAAGTTCTCTTTTCCCATCAACCACCCNCCTCCCTGACCAGCCCCTCTTTCTGTAAGTATTGGGGATTGAACAAAGGGCTCACATATTCCAGGGCAAGTACTGTACCACTGAGCTATATCTCCAGCCACTGAAAAAAACTCACTTGTTAAATTGATCAAGCTGAACTTAAACTTACAATATTTTCAAAATATCATCTATCTATCTATGTATCTATCTATGTATCTATGTATCTATGTATCTATGTATCTATCTATCTATCTATCTATCTATCTATCTATCTATCTATCTATCTATCTATCTGTGTGTGCCTGCATCAGTGTACTTGTGCCACATGCCTGCAGGTGCCCAAGGAGGTCAAAGGGTACCAGAGCCCATGGAACTGGAGTTACAGGTGATTGTGAGCCACCATGTGAGTACTGGGAAGTGAACCTGGGTCCTCTGCAAGAGCAGTAAGTGCTCTTTACCACTGAACCATCTCTCAAACTCCTTAAACTTACCATCCTAGGCCTCAGGCTTCCAAATACTAAAAGCATAATTTCTAATGACTAAAAGCATAATTTCTAATGACTAGAGACCATTTGATTATATAACAACCCTTATTTATTTGTCATTTTGTTTCATTTTTTAACCTTTCCAATCACAACTAACTGTAAACCCATTATACAGCATTTAAAAATCTTACCCACACCACAGAATAGACTCCTCAGAATGGAGCAGTCTGGGTCAAAAATGTCTAAGTGAAGCTTCTTTGGTACATTAATAGTTACTGTTTCTCTCCCATAACGATGAGTTATTTTCCACCCACTTTTTGTGGATGTGGTGCAGGTGTGGAACTGGTTAGAGGTGTGGTCACAGGTATGAGTGTGGACATAGGTTTGGGGATGTAGACACAGGTGTGGAGATGGGATGCAGATGTGAATGTCACAAACAGGGATGTGGGTAGAAGCAGGGGTGTTGTGGGAGCGTGGGAGATACAAAGGTGAGATGACAGTCCAATTGGCGGAATGGTACAGAGCCTGCCTCCTCTCCTTCCTCTTTCTCTTTTTCTGGTCCTTCCTCCATTCTTCCCTCATTTCTTTTTTCTCCATCCTTTTCTCCCTCCACACACTCCNCATTTTTTCTCTCTTTCTTTCTTCTTTAAGTATCTTGCTATATAGTCTAGGTTGCNCTTGAACTTTCAATCTTCCTGTCTCAGCATCCTGCGGGCTGGTTAGGCATCTAAGACTAGAACAAACTATGACTGTTGTAAAACACTTGAATGATANAGAAAAGCATAAAGAAAATAAAAACTNTTTTACCCACTATCCATGACNTGATGATACATACTTATTTTACATTAACTTGATAAATACAAAATTGGGTGTAATTGGATTTTTATTTTATTTTCAACCCTCAACATATGGTCACCTTTCTAGTCACTAAAAATTCTCTGCAAACTTACGTCCGTGTTTTGATGGTTGTCTTCTAATTTAATCAGTCTTATGACTGTGTAAGTCAGTTCTAGTCTTAGGCCTGGAGAATAGCACAGTGAGTGTTTGAGGCCTGTGGTAGTCTTCTGCCACCCTCCCTGCCTCACCAGACACAGCTGTGCTCCTTTCTCAAACCTGATGTCTGCAGGACAGAGANGTGGAAAGGGGCCTGGTTGTGGGAGTAGATGTCTATTTATTGGTTGGCAGGAGACAAGTTGCACNCAGGGACAGGGATGACCAGGGACAGGGATGACCACACAAGCTTCAAAAGCCATATCTTGGGAATGTTTCNCTCAGAGGAAAAAACACTCATGAAGGGGTTTCCAGAAAATACAGGGCATCTTGTGAGTACGGGGTGCTCTGCAGAAAGGACGTCAGGAGAAGACAAGCAAACATGGAGACTCAATGAGTNAGCTCTGTGAGAGGCAGTGGTGCCTAGCAGGAGGGCAGGAACACGAGTGACCAGAAGGTGTCTGGTCTGAAGGTGAGTAGCCGATTTTCCAGNGTACATTTGCTGATTACAGGGGGAAGGAAGTATTGTGTTCTGAGTGTGAAATGTGACTGTGGACTCTATAGAACTGTGAGGCCAAATTAACCCTTCCTCCCCTAAGTGGCTTTTGTCAGAGTATATTTTATCATATTGATGAGAAAGTAACTACGACACGCAGTGATGAAAACAATGCTGGAGAAGCCATGAGAGCCAGGGGTCAGAGGTCACCTATGCTATGAGAGCAAAGGACAGTGGAAAGGAAAGTGACGTGGGAAGAATTCTGCCTGCGACAAGTGACACCAGGCCTGGGGAGCAATGCTGAGNTCGGGTTAATGCCACACGTCTAGACTTCATAAGAGCAGCCCAGGCTGCAGACACGCGGCTTTCAAAGCCTTGGATTGCAGTGGCTGAGAGGGAAGAGTGAGATGGNNGGGTCAGCCCTCAGCACTCATGGGAATATCCGGGTGAGATCTGTGGCACTGGACTGGAAAGCACGCACTAGATGCAGAGTGGGTCCCAGAGCTGACAGAGATCTCAACAAACCAGAGACTGGAATCCAAACAGGTGTGGACTGAGAAGAGAATAAAGAGGGAGACAGAGACGAGAAGGGAGAAAAGCCCCTGAAGCCTGTTTATGAAGAGCCAAGGCCCCAGGGTAGGACCCCACACCCCAACCAGACAGAGCTCCTCCATGGCTCACCCACTGCAACATGAGATCAGATTGCATGGGTCAAGGTGGGGTCTGGGAACACCTGTGCTGCTCAGGCCTAGGGACTTCAGGCAGCTGGTTCAATGACATCATCTAAGCCCTTTAAGCCTCGACAGGAACCCACACAGATTGCAGCAATGTTGACACCATTGTGTGGGTCCCTCATCAGTCTCAGGGTTAGAGTAGCTCTCCTCCTCTGAGAGCCTGCATGCCTATCNGAGCAAAGTCTGGAACCAGAAGTAAAGGCATTCAGTGCAGTAAGGCCAGCTGGCATCTGACAGCAGGTGCCACCTTGGGGTGGGTGGCAGCTGGAAGGCAGTGTCCCATTGTGCCTTCCTGATGGAGGCCTCAGACATGGATACAAAGGAATTCAAATTAGTAAAAGAGTAAAAATCACTGGGGACCAGCATGTGCCCAGTGTCCCAGTTAGCAGCCCAGTGTCACTCAGAGTCTCCTCAGGGCAAAGCCTCTCACCACACACTGGCTGCTTTTGCATTACAGTGAATGGTTGCAGTATCACACATCACAGCCAAGAATGGATGCAAANTGTAAATCAAAAGCATAAAATATATGAATGGAGAGAAAATGCATTCTGGCTGTAAGAAGAGACATCTGTTGGGCTCCATATAATATAATTAACAACTGGAACCAAGTGGAAGCAGAGGATTGCCCTGAGCCCCCTGGGAAGAAGACTGTTTATCGTGATGACCTCATGAGACCCAGGAAGAAATATACAGGGTCATCTGAGACCACCAGGAGGGAAATGTTTATGCTGGGAGAAGGGATGTTCAATCTTTAAAAATGTGTGCATTCCACTCAGAAATGAGGAGGGGCTGGACCAGCTTGTATAGTGATATCATTCTACTCCCCAACACTGGTAGTCATGGATCTTCAACGGCCCTGTCACTTCCCCCTTTCCAGAAAAATACACATGGGGTGTCCATGCTTTTTGGTCTGTTCCCCCAGGGCCCGTTAGTCTGTGACAGGCTACTGTGAGTTCGCTCCTTCAATTAAATCAGACCACATGTGACACTGAGAGACAGGAGTAACTTTCAGTTGCCTTTTTGTTTTGTTGGGATGGAGAAACATCTTGAGAAGTTGTGACAGTGGCAGAGGTCCCTACTGGTTATACAGGTTGCTCAGGTCATGCCTAGGTCCCAGTCCTGAGCACACCATATCNNAGTGCAGAAGCCATTGTCCTTGTAGGTGACAGGCTNAGATGACTGTCCTAAGNAAGCACACTGATTTTTTTTTTAACTGAAAAAATAATTTTGAGTCAAANGACTAGAGCACATACTTGATGCTAGAAAGTNTGTGCAGAATTTGAGGCAATTCAGAGAANAAGCCTTTCTCTGTAAGGTTTGCNGCAGTGAGTTCCTGGAACATGAACCACACATGCAAACAACTTTAATTAATATTTTTCTTGCAGTATGTCATGAATTAATGTACCTAACTGTGGGAAGGAGGTGTCTTATTTAGGGTTTCTATTGCTGTGAAGAGACACCATGACCATGGCAACTCTTATAAAAGAAAACATTTAATGGGGTGGCTTACAGTTTCAGAGATTTAGTCNATTATCATCACGGTGAGACATGGTGGCACTCAGGCAGATGTGGTGCAGGAGCTGAGAGTCCTACATCTTGATCGGCAGGCAATGGGAAATGGTCTGAGAGACTGGGTGGGCTTGAGCATATATGAGACCTCAAAGCTCATCTCCACGCACTCACACTTCCTCCAACAAGGCTATACCTACTCCAACAAGGCCACACCTTCTATTAGTGCCATTCTCTTTAGGGGGCATTTTCTTTCNAACTACCACAGGAGTTTTTGTGGGAAATGGTCTTCTGATCTCCAATCTTCTCTTTGCCATCAAGCTTCTGGATGACAATGTTGNGCAGGCCAGGAGCCTGAGTTTCTGGGGTGTTTTTCAACTGCTCATCTTTAAATGGCTTGAGTTTGTTTTGCCAAGCTCTGACAGACTTTTGTTCCTTCTTTCTCAGGAACANAGACACAAAAATAAACTAACATTCAAGTNTAGGAAACACATGNAATTCACATAATTGTTACANCTGTAGACTTTGGTAACCATAGTATGTGTGTAGTTGTAGATGGTCATAGTTAACTGANACATTGCCTATCTACCAGTTCCACAACATAGTCCCTTGAAGATCTGNGGTGGCCGCANATCACTTGC
Organism: Neotoma lepida; assembly: GCA_001675575.1. NCBI lineage: Eukaryota > Metazoa > Chordata > Mammalia > Rodentia > Cricetidae > Neotoma > Neotoma lepida. Next base: position 80,657 of record LZPO01055333.1, read on the forward strand.
ACCAANACAATTATTCCNTGACTGANTTTTNAAGCAGGTATCATCCCTTGCCTTGGTTAGCTAGTCTGATCCTTTGGCTTCAGCAACCTTTTTTCCCCACCATCACCAAGATCTTTATGCCTCAAGCTTTGGTCTATACCTCCTGGTTATACCCCTACCTGGAGGCCCAAGTGACATTGCACATGTCAGTGTGCCACACTGTGTCTCTTTCACTGCAAATGTCTTCATTGTTGTCCACCTTCCCCTCCTCACCAACTGTATCTTAGTAGTCACCCACAAAGTTCTGACCCTCCTACTTCCACCTCTGTAGTTCCAATAGTCACTTGGTTGTCACTTTCTGGGTAGGTGATTCATCCCCAGCATGGCATCTTCATTTTCTTTCACACTCTGTTCTTCTGAGAGCATGGGATCACTCACCTCTGTAGTGGATGGTTGTTTGTGCCATGCCCTGAAGCACTGCCCCTAGTGANGCAGCAGGTAGCTGCTAGGTATCTGCCCCTGGNGCATGGCCNCTGGGGACCTTTAAGACCTGAGGTGCATGTATGTGTTCTCTCTACTTCATGGATTTTGGATGCTGAGACGGACCAGGGCNGAGTTCGGACCTTGCCTCACCCTTNCAGGATCCTGCTACAATCCCTTATTTCTGTCTTGTGAGTTAACCCCCAAATAAATTGCTTTGATCATTAAGCTGATTCNATGGATTGATAGCGATTTAATTGNATTACACTTCCATCCTCCAACTTAGGAGCCCTAGAGTCATCCTTGGTTTCTATCCCTCAGTGATGGAGATGCCCACTTTCCTTTTCTCCACATTCTATGAAAGCTACTTCCCAAACTNCATCTGTCAATGGCACCGGGNTCTGCTGGGCCACTGCCCCATCTCCTCCTTGTTCTCTTTTGGCCCATTCATCTTCCAAAAGTACAATTTCACCCTCCACAACAGCTNCTTGGTGTCTAGTTGACATGAAGTTCTGAGACAACATATTAGTCTGTTTTCTGCTGCTATAATAGAATTTCTGGTGCTAGGTTGTTCAAAGGGAATGGATAGTTATTGTTATAATAGAATGCCTGATGCTAGGTGAGCCAAAGAGAATGGNTAGCTATTTGGCTCATGGTTCTGGAANCTGGGAAACCCAAGAGAATGCATTAGCATGTGAGGAGCTTCCTGAAGAGACATCCACCACTAGGAGCCTCAACCTATTTTTATAACATCTCTGTCCTTTGGGGCACCACCCTAACTAAGCATCCTTCCTAACAAGGTCAATGTTCATTCTCAAAGACAGAAGCCCTGTAATGTAATACCTTTCAGCAGACCACACCTTCCAACATTACTTCACTGGATGGGGATGTGAAATATGTAACATATGAACTTTGAGATGCATAGTCAAATAGATGCACACATCATAGCTTTTCTTTGAAACCCTGTGATGAGACCTTGCTACAAGCTGGGACCTGGAGCTTGCTCTTCTCTGCGTCTTGCTGTGCCTCCAAGGCACCAGCTCTTGGTATTTTTCTTCAGTTTCTTTTCTTGTCACATGCTGCTTCCACAGAACAGCTCCTACNATTTTGNCCAAGCCACACTGCCTTCCCTACTGTCTCCCAGGCTTGTGCTGTCTGGACCACACACTCTACCACCAAACTTAACTCCAAATGATCGTGTCATATCCTGATGCCACCCCAATGCCATCTCATCCCCAGGAACATACACTGTTCAGCGCATGTCTCAGTCCTTCCATCTCTTGCACTGCATCACACATGTTTTTTCTGCCCCCTGTTTCCTCAGCAGTGAACAGTGCCTTATCCCCTCAGGACAGCTGGATGCATATCAGGGCTTGCCATCTAGGAAGCATCAATCGATATCCATCGTAGGAGCCAGTGGAGAGTCAGCATCTTTCAATATGGACTCTCTAGATGCCTAGCCTGTTCCTGGATGTGTCTCACTCCTATACTCTTCTCTCCTGAGTCCCACATCTGTTTGCCAGCTATTTTCTCTGAGTTCTCATTGNTANCAACAAGTGATTGGGCCTCAGCCCTGACTGTCCCTTTCAAAGACCCCTTTTCCTAGTCAATGGCACCACCATCTCTTCCCAGGGCAAGCAGCAGTCACCAGAGGCCTCTCTTCTAGTTTCTCTTGTGATGTTCTAACCCACAACCAGCTCTAAAGGAACTGCTGCCATGAATTCTTCCAGATGTTCTCCAGATGTCACCTATGTGCTGGGCTTCCTCTCAGCCATCAGTGATGAGCAGAACTCCCTGTCTGCAGTAGTTGTCAGGAAGGAGGAAGCAGCCCAGAAAGATCTTTATGATAGATACCACAAATACAGTAATGTGAGGATTGGAGGGGGGCAGCATAGTAAACACTCTTAACTGTCCTGAAAATATACATTCTCTCTCTCCCTCTATCCTTTTTATTTTACACTAGTAAGATAATCTGACTTTACTTGAAGGAAATCATGCCCCCCCCAAAAAAAACACCAAAACAAACCCAGAAAGAAGATGAAACATAGACTTGTTCTCTTGGTCACCTGCCTAAGGGTTGGTCTTGAGACATGATTCTGATGAATGAGATGGAGAGGGGGTCGTCTGAGGGGCACTGACTTTTTAGGCATCTCCTAGCTTTTCNGGTCTTCCATCTTNTTTTCTGGGATATAAACAAGATNCTTAAGTAGCCTGTGATTACCACAAGTATCCAACAGAATAGAAGTTCTAACAAGGGTGACAGAACAGGGAAGATTTGAGTTGCAAGCACCAAGTGCCCTCCCGCCCCCCACCAAACCCAGCTTCTATCTTTCCTGCTTTATGAGGAGAACTTGCACCTGCCCATCTCACAAAGCCTCTGACATGGGACCTATCATGCCCAGGATCACATACCACTGGGAATGGCACTGCAGACCCATCCNTTTTTATTCCCATCTTCATGCAACCAGCATACCACTGTGCAGCACCCAATGCCTGTCAAAGCCCTGCCTGGTCTACTGGGCCACATTAACTCTCTGTAACATTAAGTCTCTGGTTCATGGCACCAAGTCCTATATGGTCTGTTTGCCCTTGTTTGAGTGATATCGTTTGAGTGTGGGGTTAGAAGCNGTTTTAAGCTCTGATCAGAGTCCAGCATTGAGCATGCTGTCCAGCTCCTTGAACACTCATGGTAAGAAAGGACAGTGAATCCTTTTGGTTTTTTCTATAGTCTCACCCCCACCCCCTTTTTTTAACCTTATGAAGATCTAAAACTCATACTTGACATCTTAGAGAAGGAATATGGACTCTCTCAACAGTTCAAGTGTGTTCGTTTGTTGGTGCTATCTGGTCCAGGGGATCACATGAACCATTCATAAATTCATAAATGCCACCAATAGCAGCTCTCATCTTCCCTTTGGGTCCATTCTCTGGAAATTATTTAGGTCTTTCTGACTTTGTTTTTCCTTAACCCCTAGTC
>LZPO01055333.1:87967-98343 GCA_001675575.1 Neotoma lepida
GAGTCCAACACCTGAAACACAGAGGAGAGTGATTCTTTCTGAAGCAGACACCCAATGCCAAACATTTAGGAACAATTAAAAAGTGGTGGTTTTTGTAAATTATCCCCAGAAGTTTCAGATATCTTTCACTTTAGTCATTGTGGTCCAGTGAACCATAAAGCCATTACGGAGAAGCCAGAATACTAGGGAGAAAATTGAAACACAGCAGTAATTAACAGTAGGAACATGTCAAAATAAAGACGGACTGAAAAGAGGATGTGCTGCACAGGATAGGAACATTTACATGTCCTCAAAACCAAATAGAAGAGTCACAGATGCTCAGAGTACCTGTAGCTAGAGTCCTTATCTCCAGAACTGACAGGAGGAAAGCTTGGTAGGGTTTTTCAAAATGTGTGGGAAAGTGTCTTCAAAGGCCTCCTTCTCAAATTAAAAAAAAGTCCATTTTTCTAAAATACTTTAATTAGCATTAATGTATATTTCTATTTGTTTTAGGACTGTAGTTAATAGCCTCCATTTTAAATCTCTGCCTCTAACTTCTGTACACTTAATGCCAATGAAGAATAATTGAGAAAACCCCAGGAAAGGAGCCCCCATCGCAAACACAGATTTCCCTGTGGGTTCCCGAATACTTTACAGCAAATGTTAAAGATTTATTGCACATGAACATCAAACATGGTTTTACTACAATTCTCATTTGGATCAAATTGACACATTTTACACTCATTTTAGCCTAATGAGATTCTTTCTCTACACATTATATTCCAAGTGACCCTGTACATGAAATCTGTGGCATGGAACAAACCCATTGATATAACAAAGCCCTACTCTTACTGGTTTCTTAATTTACAAAAGAGAAAAAAAAACAGTTAAGCAAAATCATCAATCTTCAACAAATGAACATTTTAATTGACACTCAACAGAGAATTCANATACGATGTAGCCGGGTCCTGTTATATATGAGGTTTAAATGCAGCGTTGGCAGCTAAATTCTCCTCTACTAAGATTATAATCTGAATATTCAACGGTTCAGGCATATTTCATAATTCAAATTGAGGGAGTTGGNAAGGACAAAGCTACAATCTGAGCAGGCATAGGAAATTAGATTTGTGGTTCATTTTTAAGTCTTTGCTAACAGGCTGCCAGGGTTCAATATTTACTCTGGTGCACAATTTCTTATTCTCAAAGTCAGTCTTAGAAAATGCTCTTGCTGCTTAATCCTGACGGTAGGGCGTGAGATGATGGAAGGCTGTACACAACAGCTGCCATGCCTTTCTCNAAGCGCAGTCGGTGACCTTGAAGCGAGGTGAAAGGAAACCGGAAAATGTTAATTAAAATTATTAGCGCTGTTTGAGGTGCTTATCTTGTTTACTGCTAAGGTGTTGCTCCCTTCTGCATAATTAGGGGTAATTTTACTTACTTTCAAGTCTGGAATTTTAAATATCACAAAGTTTTATCTTCTAGATGAAGTAATTCATTATTGGTTCATACATAACTGCTTGATGTTCTAATCAATATATGTGACTTCCATGAGTCTGTTAGAATTTATCTGGAGTTATATATATATTTGTAGTGGCAGATTGTGAGTGGCACATGAATTAAAAATCTTTCTTTTAAAAAAAAAACTTTTGTTGAGATTTCAACATTGCTCTGGGTTTTTGATGTGGGGACAGATTTGTATTGATCTGCCCGTTCATATTTCTTTCTATGTAAGACTTTGTAGGCCAGCAATACTGGTGAGGGAAATTTCTCTCAAGTCCCTTCTATTTGGAAACAATATACTCCTGTCACTTAATCCAAACAAGAACAAAGTATATTTTCACAAGCTGTCAAACAAATAAAGAAATGAGTCTTTCATGCTATCAAGTATTCCTATCTAAGCAGTCTGTCCTGGTGGTCATTAGGAAGAAAGAAAACCACATCANAGCTTTTAAAAACTGTGATATTAACCTTAACTATCAGAGGTCTGAATGCTTAGCTATAATTATGGAACCTTCCAAGTATAACTTCCTACAAAACCATCCCTTTCTGGAAAGTTTTTCTCATTGAAAAGCAGAGAAATGTTTAGACTGGAATCACTTTTTCTTTGTTTATATAAATAGATTGTGTGTGTGCTTTAAAGCAACCTGATAAAAGACTCTAAAAGCTGGTTTTTTGCATAAAATTAGTGATTAAGTTAAGGCATAGCAGAATANATGATTTAAATGATAACAAAACAGTGCTCAGCATCAATATCCATGTGCCTCTTCAATCTGTTCCTTGGTTTTAGCTCGGTGCCGACTGGCCGGAGGCCCAGCTGTTAGCAAGCACAAAACAAGATGTGCCAAGCAGCAACTCTAAGGAGTATGGCCTGTGTCCCTGAGACCATCACTTTGCTTCTATTTAGAATAGCCCAACATCGAAATTAAGAAAATAGAATATTCTAGAACAGCTTAGAGCTTAACTCTCCCCAGCTCTTTAGGGAATGCAGGAAGAAGACTCCTGGAGGATAAACTAGATCGATATCGAGTTCGTTACAGCCGTTCCCTAAGGATGGNTGCTGAACTGTCTCTCGAGGCTTGGAGTTGACAACCTCCCAGAGAACTTTCTCAACTGCCTTAGATTAAGACTCTACTTAGATGCTCCCTTCGCTCGAGTTCAGTAATTGGAAGGCCGTGCAACCTCCATGTGAGGAACCCTTCAAAGTCTCTAATGAAGAAATGACAGGGGCGATAATAAAGGATGTTTGAGAGACCCACTCACTGGCCTACCCAGAGAGGGGGCTGCTCTGTTTGGGCACTAAGCATCCTCAGGTGACCTCACTGGTCCTCTGGAGACCACCATCTTACTTTGTCTCCTTGAAGCTGCCAGTCCCCAGTCTCTGTCAAAATCAACCAAGATGGCCCCTTAACCAAGTCCCATCCTCTCATGCTCATCTCTGTGCACACAAGAGATCCANTTTCAAATGTCACTTAGGCCTTGTCGTGTCAATTTAAAGACTCTCCTTGGCCTCCTCTGTCCTCTCAATAAATGCATACCACAGCATGGTGTCTTGCCTTGATTTTCTTCACACCCCTGACNTATCAGATGCCCCCTGCAGGCCCCTCTTACTTGTACTTTTCTAGCTCCTCACACAGTTAGCCTGTACCACTGCCTCTCTGTGTCTGTTCCACAAGACACATCTCTGGCCATCTGTCTACACAGAGGCCACCTCAACACTCTGGTGCCCTTAGCCTTCCATCTATAGTGCTTAGCTTTGTGGTCACCCAGTCCTCGGGCTTCAGGGAGACAGTGTCATCCTGTTTCTTTTATTTGTCTCTAGGCTTCCCCCAACCATCCACTCTGCCCCCAGGAAAGCCTTGGATCTCACTCTCTACCCCATCCCTAACACTTGCAGAGCACAGAGGAAGGGACAACTGACTTTCTAGAATCCATATGACCACTCTGTGTGTGTGAAGTGTGCTTTGCAGTATGTGCCAACCAAGGAGCTGACAGCCTGGGCAACCACAGCTGTTCCTTCTCAGACCAATCTCTTTCCCTTCTACCAAGATCCAGCCCCTCACTTGCCCAATGGATCCTGTGGTGGAGTAGAGTGTTCCCATCTTCTCGGAAGTACCTGGAACAGCTCAGTGCTCTCTGCGGAGGCACTGCATGTGGTTATGCTCAGTCATGGCATTGCCAGTTTTGTTACCCTGGTCACTATCCAGTGGATGGGTGAGTTCCACAGAGCATCAACCTACAGCAGGGAGCGGGGTGGTCCTTCAAAGACACAGAGCCTCATACTACNTAAGAATAGAAGAGGATCATTCTGACAGGCTACAGGGAAAGGGGCTCTGACTGAACACTTTGCACTAGATGGGGACACTAAGGCCTTCCTGTACTCTGACCCCAGGGTTTCCTTGATTCTGTGTGCTGATGGCCATCAACCAATGAGGCCTTTCACATGTCATGTCTTTGTGTGAGCCTGTCTGTGGACTGTTTCTCCTTGTTTAGTAATAGCCCACTCCCTTTGTGATGAGGGTGACTACTGTTCTCTTTCAGCCCTGCACACTATCACTCCTGTTCACCATGAGAGGCCTTTCCATATCCCTCATTTAGTGACAGCTATTGGCCACTCAAAGGTACACATCACTAGGGCCCTTCTGCCCCTGCTCTCAGCTCCCCCCCCCCGACACCAAATACTGCTTTGGAACAATATTAATTGTGAAGAAACTATCAGAAAATGTTGTCTGAAGGACCAACCATTATATTTCATTAACAAATGGACATTCTAGTTTTGGCTGGAGCGTTCTGAGGATTCTAACTGACATGACCAATAATAAATAATAGTCTCAAGAAATCTGAGACTCGGAGGAAAGAAATCAGCCCCTCAAGAACTTGGAGGCACGATTCCCATCTCATAGATCAGCAGCCAAGCTCAGAGAGGTGCATGGGCTTACNAGACCCCCTGCTGTGCTGTGCCACAAAGCCTTAGCTTCGTGACTTTCTCTTAGCGCAACACAGATACCACGTTGTCAGTGCAAGAAATATCANATGTTACTGAAGAAAATGTTCTTAGGGGGAAAAACCCACCAGAGTTCTGGGGTGGTTTCTCTTTTCACTTGTCTAAACCTTCTGTGGGTTGAACACTCATCACTGAGATGGCAAGAATGCCTGGGTAGCTTACAACCAAGTTCATTTTTGAATCTGTGGTATGTTTGCTCAGAGCCAAAGGCCAAGGGGATTTATATGGTTGTTGGGAGTATTTTCCCCGAGGAGTTAAAATCATCCTGCAATAGCCAGTTTTTTAATAAACTGTAAGATTGATTTGCTTCAAACTTGTCCCTGCTTATCTTACGGGTTCACTGTTAATGGTCCCTGGGGAAGCCAGAAANATTGGAGAATGGCTGTGGATGGAGAAGGCCAAGAGGAAGTTTTAGAGAGAGGCAATGATGACCCAGACCTCAAACCACTAAAAACATTTGTGAGAAGGTATGTTTTGTTGACCCTGCCCTCTCCTACTTTCCTTGTTCCTCTCCTCACAGCACTGTTAACCACAGCCTCAAGGTTCTCTGAAAACCAGACACAAAAATCATTCTCCTGCAAGAGAGCTGGCTTCCTCCACTCCGCAGTGATAAGCTCTGTCAGAGGGGAGTTCCGAGGGTGACCATGGGTGGCTCCGAGGCGTCTCTGAGTGTGTGAAAGATGAGGTTCTTGGAAGCAGACTAAAGGAGAGAGCTTGGCTGCCTCAGCTGGAGAGGACTCTTGGCAGTGGCCAGGGGCAGCCTCCTTCCTCTCCAGATGGAAGGCAGGGTTGGGACTTACCCAGGGCAGCCGTCTGAGACACACTGATTCCTGCCCTTAGTCATACACAGAGTTTTTTCCTAAGAAGTCCCTTCCAATCAAGGGCTTCAGATGTTCTGTGTCCTATGGCATCCTCAGTGTTGTCTCTTGTGCCTATCAGGGGTCTCTTCAGCCTGGGGGCTGATCCACACTCTCAGATGGAGTGTCCAGCAGACAATCCAGCCCTCTCCAACAGAAATTCTGCCTTCTCTCCTACAAACTCTTCTTCATCTCCTCCCTTTCTGGAAGCCAAAGTTAGCTTTTATTTTGCTGCTCAGGCCTAAGACCTGGGTGTACCTTAGGCTTGCTTCATGTCCCATCCATAGTCCAGGGTCACTTGCTTACTCCAGCCTTTGTACCATCNACCTGATGTTGGCCACCCATTCTCGAGACTTCAAAGACCCTTCGAAACACCTTCTGCTTCCCAAAGGCCCCTTGATGTCACTATGGCTAGAGCAATCTGTCCTGGCACACTGCATATCCTATGAACTCTTGCCCCACACTCCTCCTCCAGTCCCATGTAGGTTTCAGGGTCTGCTTCCTGCCCATCCCTGACCTAGGCTGCCTCCTTGTGGCTCACCATGCTCCCACCTAGAGACCACCCTTGTGTCCTTCACATACACCATGCTTTACATCAAGTTCCAGTGACGCTTCTCATGCTCACAGTACCACTTTGGGGAGGTTGTCAGGGCTGGTTCTTCCTCCTCCCTCATGTCTCAGACAAGCATCTCAGACAAGCAGCTCCCAACCAGGAATCAGGGAGGGCAGCAACTAGGCCAAATAAACAAGTTTTTTAAAACTGGATGCAGCTCNTCACAATCCCCAAGACACCATACCAACTCCAGTGCCATCAAGGGAAGAACAGACAAAGGAAATGTGATACACGTGCACAGCTGAGTGAGACTCTGTCATGGTGAAGAGTAGAGTCCTAATCTTATATGCATTAATCCCCTCAGGAGGCATCATGTGTAAGGTGAAGACAGCCAGGGACAGAATCCCAGCAGTTCAGGAGCTCACTCACATTTGGATGCTAGAGGAGCCTGTGGAGGAGCTGAGGACAGAATGGCGGCAACCAGGGTGAGAAGGGGAGGGTCTGTCAATGGGACAGTGCTACAGCTGGGAAGAAGTAAGTCGTGTCTCCTCAGGTCATTGCAGCTGCTAGCAATGTATTGTGCATTTCCAATAGCCAGGAAAGAGGGTTCTCAACTTTCTCCAAATAAAGAAATGATAGAACATTTCAAGGTAGCAGGTCTGCCAATCATTCTGATTTTCTTAGTGTCATGTATCCAGAGATTGAAACATTTTCTTGTCTGATGTGGTTGCTTGTGCCTATAATTCTAGCACCAAAGAGGGTGGGGCAGGATTGAGTTTGAGGCTAGCCTGAGATACAGAGTGAATTCCTGGGCAACCTGGACAATGTATGAAACACTCTAAAAAAATAAAAATAAATCAGGCTGGGGAAGGGGCTCATTTAGTAGAGTGTTTTCCTAGCATACATGAAATCTTGAGTGCTAGTCTCAGCAATGCAAAAGCTGGGTGGAGTGGCATATACCAGTATCCAAGCACTTGAGAGGTAGAGACAGATAGGAGGTTCAGAAGTTCAAGTCATGCTCAACTGTATTGTGATTTCGGGACCAGCCTGAGATATGTGAGGCCTCTGTCTCAGAGAGAGGGAGGAAGGAAGACACACACACACAGAGAGAGGGGCATTATGAATGATGTTTTAAAAGAAAGGAAGAAGACATTGGTTTTACTTTTAAAAATTAATATAAAATAAACCATCCCATCATACTCCGTAAGCATGTTGATTATTAAAAGGTCAGTAGAGTAACAGTAATGGAAAGGTCACTACAGAAACCAACCTACCTGGAAGTGTGACTAGTACTACACAGCTTGAGTAGTAGGAGAGAGTCCCTGGACTTCATCCCCAGAAACAAAGAACACCTTAAATAAAGAAACTACATCATAGTAAAAGAAACTCACCGATCTCTATGAATTCACAAGAAGCCAGGGCACTGAGTCCTTCACTGCTCAAACTCAGGACCAAGAGTCAGCCTCGGCACTGAGCCTGAAATCATTAGTAATAGTGGCAGGACGCATACTGAAGTGAGACTTTACTGAATTGTGCACTTGAAAATGTTCTTCCATAAGTCCATACACATGTGCATGCAATACCAATTAATGAAAAAAGAGGCCNCGAGTTTGAAAGAACAGTTGGGGCTATATGAGAGGGGTTAGAGGGGAGAAAGGGGAGGGGAAATGTTGTAATTATATTAATNGCAAAAAAAAGAACTGAAATTTATGACAGCTTGAACAAGTCCCACGCAAGCTCAACTGTGACAAAATCACATCATGGAGAAGGAAGGTAGGCACAAAGTCCCGCCCTAGCTGAGGAGCTATTAGCAACTGACAGCAGCTGGGAGGGTGAGTCAGTTTACCTTGAGAGTGTAGCCCCTGGTAGGTTGCCCATGCTCAAAGCACTGGTTCTCAACCTGTGGGTTGTGACCCCTTTGGAGGTTGAATATCAGCTATCCTGCATATTAGATATTTACATTACAATTCATCACAATAGCAAAATTACAGTTATGAAGTAGAATGAAATAATTTGATTGTTGGGGATCACCACAACATGAGGAACTACACAAAAGGGTCACAGCACTAGGAAGGTTGAGCACCACTGTTTCAGTTGAAGGCCACACATCCAAGAACATACAGGCAACACAAATTGGTCTTGATGTATATAAGAAAAAGAGGAAGACACAAAGTCAGGTGGCAGGGAAGGGGGTGGTGGACCTGGGTGGGATTGGGGGGAGGAGTGAATATGATTAAAATACATGGGACAAAATTCTCAAGGAACTAATACAAATTGAAAGTTTTGACTCAAATACCAAATGTTACATCACAGTTATTANGCTGCATTAGATCAATTTTGTTCCATGCATTTTGATCATAGTTGCTCCTCCCCTACCTTCCAGAGAACATGTGGTGAGGAGGGGAAAGCTGACAGTGGTCTGAAGAGAGTCTGAGGGCAGTGACTGTCCTCCAGATGCAGATGGTAAAACCAGGAGAGAAGGCAGCATGGAAGCTGGGTTCCACCCTCTGTGCCGGGACCTTTTCCAAGGCGAGAACAAGTGAACATNGGCACGAGACTAGGTGTTCAAGTCTACCTCAGACTGCACAGAGATCTTCACGCCTATGTTTGAGAGGTTTGTCACACTGTTGAAGGATTACACAGTTGGTTCCCATAGATTTAGCTGGAACCTAAGCATCGTAACAATGGCTTCCAAGCCAGCGGGAGTATATGCAGGTTGCTTGATAGATTATGGTGTCATCTTAGGCTTCTTAGTGGTACTAGAGTATGAGCACAAAATGTCCTGCCGACTGGAGAAGAATAATCAGGGCTAAGCATGCACAGCCTGCAGCTGAGACCATGGCTGGCGGGGCCACCCCCTCCTCCTGCCATCTGCTCCCCTTGTCACTGCTCTATCCTGAAGTTCCTATAGATGTCTTTGAGGTGGGGGGAGAGAACAGGGGTCGGGGGAGCCAAGAGCTCTTAAGTTACTCTTAATTTGTTTTTCACATACTTAAAAAAATGTCGAGAGTTGAACACACTGCAGTTTTAGAGAGAGTTCTGCACAGTCCCAGTGGGCATAAGATTAAAACCGGCAGTTGGTCTCTTGTGCTAAGTAGCAGAGAGAAGACTTTCCCAAGGATATTTTTCATGTTCACAGCAGTTTTCCCATTTAGAAACACAGAGCACAGACTTAAAACAGCAATCAGAAAATAAGCAAAGTTACAGGTGACGGAGAAACCAGGATAATTCATGAGTTTCATAAGAGACACAATTAGAATTCTTCCCTCCAGCCACAGGCCTGCACTGCCAGAGACAGAGAACTCCGCAGACCTGGTGTTTCCCATCTGCATATGATCCTTCCCAAATTAGGTTAAAACTGGGACATCTACTCAGATGAAATATCTCAAAAATGAGACATGTTTAAGCTTGGAATATGACTGTGCCTAGCTAGGTGCATCTGGAAAATGCTAGATCTTTCAGTTGGCTGAACAGCGTAGCCATGCATGGTGGACTTTGATGGCAGACCAAGAGCTNGACTCGGTGTGTATTTGTCATAGCAAAATACTGGGCTTTCTATTAAACTGGATGTTGAAATCATTGAAATTTTTAATCATGGCAGTGTATTTTTGTCTGTGTGTGTGTGTGTGTGTGTGTATGTGTGTATGTGTGTGTATGTGTGTATGTGTGTGTATGTGTGTATGTATGTGTGTGTGTGTGTGTATGTGTGTACTGGTGGAGACCAGGGGATGATGTTAGGATATTGTCCTTTAATTGCTTCTCCACCTTATTTTTTGAGACAGGCTGTCTCATTAGCTTGCCGCTTTCCTTTTTGGCTAGACGACTGACTGACTAGCCAGTAAGTTCTTGGGATCTACCTGTCTCTGTCCCCTTGTGTTTGGGTTACCCTCACCTTGGCTTTTAAGTGGATACTGGAGATCTGAACTCAGGTGTTCATGTAGTACTTTACCCACTGAACCAACCCATCCTTTTCTTTTTTTTTTTAAACATTTAATTCAAAATCGGTGTTCAGGAGTCTGCCCACCTCCGTTCTCTGTCTGCCCTGCTGAGGGGTGGGTGTCTGCTGGGCCTTTGCTGCTGATATTCCTTCCTAGGTTCTTGAAATGTTACTTGAAAAGCTGAAACCCTGTATGCAAATATATTCAACCCTTACAAGTGGCTTCCTTTAGCACCGGGAGGGTGTGTGAGGTTTTTCTCTATGTCACAAGTCAAAGGAGCTGGCTAATCAAGGACTTTTCATTTAGGAAAAGGAGATTGCTGCAGAAGGCAGAGAAGGGTTGAGATCAAAGGGCAGAGGCACTCATTTACAGCGTGTTTTCATGGCTCAAACCGCCTCACATGATCCGTGGCATTTGGCCACAATGGAGAGAATTTGGAGAGCGAGCGAGGTCAGGTGGGAGTCTTGGGAGAAAAACACAGAGAAATACCATAAAATCTGTGCAGTTAAGCAGAAAAGTCAGCATCTGCCAGCTTTTTGTTTTCTCTC
>LZPO01055333.1:101611-113129 GCA_001675575.1 Neotoma lepida
CCCCGGTACAAGAGATGGTGCCATTCGGATTCAGGATAAGTCTTAGCTCCTCAGTCAATAGCCTCTGTCAATAGCCTCAAAGACACCCCTTCCCAATAGTGTGTCTCCTAGGTGACTCCAAATCCAATCAAATTGACAGTGAAGCCTAATCATCATGGAGGGTAAGTGGAACCTCCACCATTCAGTGAAGTGAAGTGACCTGAGACTGGATCCCATGTGGTTTCCACTGCCATAAAGACAGCTTTTGGGTACCAGGTTCTGGGAGAATAGGACTCAGCGAGGATCATGGAATAGAAGGAGGAAGGGGCAGGAGAATGGCATTTATTTCAATGACTCCCAGGAGAAATAAACAGAGAGTAACATAAAAAGATGTGATTTGTTTATTTATTTTGTCAGCAATAAACTAGAAGAAATGAGTAATGGTCAACATCTACTTGGACTTTCAAATCCTTTTACCAAACCATGTGTTGGAATGAGCTGGACAAATAATACCCTAAGGATTTGTGCTTTGACAAGCTCAAGGGCCGAGTAGCTGCTTCAGAGTTAAGGTCCCTCTGACCTTATCTCATTTCCCTGCCAAGGAACTAGGAGGCTCTCTGAAAGTCCCTTATCTCACCAAAAACAGTCATGCCATGGTCCTGACCCTTCTCTGGGAATCTCAGGCAAGAGCACAAAAGAAGGAAGATGATTGAGCAAGATCTCACCCCAAGACCCTTGTCCTCAGAAATAGAGCCATTTTGCTAGTGAGGAAGCTGGAAGAGGTTACCTGGGGGAACCCCATTTTCACAGCAAGATAACTTCCCTTCCTCCTTCCTCTGTTCCTCATTGCAACCATCTGGGGCATCCCAAACACCTGCCTCTCTAGCTGTTCCCCTTTGCAGCTCAGGGTGGTATATGAAGCCCACTGCCTGGCCCTCCGGAGCATCTCACTTTGTATCTGGGTTCAGCAGCCCCTTCCGTACCTTTTTCTCCTATGAATGCTTCCATCTGCTCCTCTCAGCAAATCTTTAGAGAATGAGCAGGAACCTTTGGTGTCATGTGCTGTGCCATGGCTTCTGAGAGCCACCAGTCCATTGTAGTGATCCTGCAGCAGTGGAGGAGCAGCGTGGGGAAGGATGGACNCTGGAAGGATGGACGCTCTTGCTTCTCTCTGATCCACTTCAGCTGTGGGAGAAATGTCAGAAGCACCTGTGGTCACTCTCNAAGCCTTGGAGTCTAAGGTATGGCTCAGGGAACATGGAGGTAGACGGGGTGTAAAGATCANGCAAGCCAGAGAGGCTGAGGAGGCTGCCGCGAAACAGCAGCTTCTGGATACAACATGCGAGTGCATCATGAGCTCCCTGCAGCTGAGGCTACCTGCACAAGTCCTTCACCCAAAGGGACCCTCAGCCATTCATCANGGAAGGGACAGGAGTCCTAGGGCTCCACTCCTCCTTGGGGAACTATTGACAAGCTAGTGGCGGTTGGGGAAGCAGGTGTTACTTTGTTCAATGGCGTAGGCTCTGCTAAGTTGCTCATGCTCCAGGAAATAACCTCCTGCCCATGCCCATGGAGACAACCCTACTTAAACTCAGTGGGTCACACACATAGAAAGGACTTAGAGGGAGGAATGATGTTATTTGGGAAGAAGAAGGGTTCAGTGACAGAAGGAGAGGGAGATGAGACAAAGGAATGGAGTGGACAAGACTACAAGTCATTCTGAACACAGACAAAACTATCAATNAGAAGAAATAAACTGTGACTTTTCAAATGTTNGGGGTGAAATCAACCTCGGGAGGGGACTCTTTCCTCAGGGTTCTTTTGATTTTGGGTTAATGTTGAGTGAGAGTAGCTTTGCCCTAGTTACTCTCTGAGCCCCAAAAAATGCTGGCCTGCAAGAAGAATGAGGCAGGGTGGAGGACTGAAGACGATGGAGGGAGGAGGCAGAAAGAGGGGCCTCTTGGCTCCCTGACCCACTTAGTAGGTTTAGCAGAACCATTCAGAACTCTCTAGAAGTATATGCCCTCCAGTGTGGTCCCTGGGTCTGCAGAGGGCAGCACTACCCAGCCACCTCTGAAAGCCCAAGTCTGCAGCTTTTCACCTCCCAGGACAGTCTTTAGGGAATGCTGGGTCTTGTAGGCTCAATGTCACCTTGTCAGTAACACCCCCTTCTAAGCAGAGCTTTGTGGAAGATTCTGGATTCCAAGGATCCATTACAGGTAGAGGACTACAGACTCAGTTCGCAGCCCTCCAATCCATACCCAGTAACCCTGCATCTTCCCCTGCCCGCCCCCCCCGCCCCCCCAAGACACAGGATGTTCTGCAGGCTCCCAGTATTCTTCCCAGTCATGTCTGGTCAGTGTGGCCACCGGGCAAAGTGTTTCAGGGCTAGGTCCAAGATGCCGAGTACAAGTCCACGTGCTCTGAAAATCCCAACCTCTAAAATCCTCTCTGAGATGGGGATTTAATTAAACGCTGTGTGCTTGAAACTGGTTCAAATTAGTTTATCCATTTCTGACTGTTGTTTCCCACGTGAGCACATGCACTAACAATGTGGAATGCACTGTGCTTCTCGCATGCTAAAATAAAATACTCTTATGCTATTTAGGATTTTTAAAAAAGTAAATAAATGGAATGACTGCCCCTTAAATTGGTAAACCAATTCCAGCCACCATAAAAGTCTTAAAAAGCCAGGCGTCTTCTAAAACTCCTTTATGGGCACACATGGAGAAACTGCTGCAAATGTTATTGTTTGTGAATAAAATGTAAATTAGGGCTTTTGTGTTCACCTGTGAGTTTTTCTCCAAAGCCAGTGATCGCATTTGAAAACTGCAATTCTCAACAGAAAGAGAAAAGTTCAGTGCTGATTGCTGGATATTTGGACCTCCCAGTGCAAACATTAACTGGCTGAGAGGCCCTCTGGAATGTAATGAAGGGAACAATGTTGGGCTAAGAGCCAAAGCCCGCAACACTGGCGCCTGGAACCGAGGGATTTGCCTCCTGGTAATAGGAGCTGAGCGCGGCCCGGCACTTCTGTTAGACTGGAAATGACATACTGTGATCCTTGACTTAGCCAAAGGGATTTTAAATGGAGGGGAGAGCTGGCAAGACACAATCTCCTGCACTTTTCAGTGTTTTCTAAAACAAGCAGAGGAAATTGGGAGAAAAGAACGGGTCTATTACATCTGATCCAGTTTGGGTTGAGAGTGGAGCTTTTTAACTGCTGTTATTATTATTTTTTTTCCGGTTCTTTCTCATCGTGCCCCACCACCCAGCAAGCACAGACATAAAGCAGAAACTCGAGCCGGCTTTCATTCAAGCGGAAGGGCACCCCAACATCGCGTTATTGACAGGAGTTCTGAAAACCCTGACAGCTGCAGAAATTGTGCTGTTGAAGCTCAATTCCCCGGAGTTGGGAATAATATACTGATGGTATTAATTCTGTTTGGAATTGTTAAAATAAGAAAAGGTTACAGGGCTGAGGAAGGGACCTGCCTTTTCTTCCTGCGAACAAAGGCATACCTTGTGTCTTCCCTGGTGTCCTTGGAATGTCATTTCCAACCTTCTGAAACTGTATCTGATTATCCATGTGGCAATTAATCATAATTAAGCAGGCCTGAGGTTTGGAGAGGTACAAAGGAGGTGGCTAAGAGCTAGCTGGCTCTGCTTCTTAACAGCCCCCTTTTCCATTGGCCCATGCAACCTCTGCTCCAGGAGCCTGAAGAGAAAGTGGCACAGGGAAGTGAGGTGCGGGGACACCTAGCACAAAATTTCCAGGGGGTGGGATGTGCAGGGCAGATCACAAGCTTCCTTCTCATCCCTTCCCTGGGCGATCGCCATTCCCTCCAGGTTCCAGCGTGCTGGAAGCCAGGTAACGAATTCCTTTTTTAATGCCAAGTGATTTGGAGCCATTCATACAAGCCAGATTTTTCCCATTTATTACAGGAAAACATTCAATCATTATATGCTGGCACGGGATCAGGGGCACATGGAATTCTCTTCTGCCTGCTCCACCCCCAATGAGCATTTTAAAAGCTTAGCAAGCCCAGAATGCCGTCTTATTAAAAATTTTTATATATTTATAATTAAAATACAGGGCTGGCATTCGAATCGTTTTAACAGATGTAATCGGACACGCAAGGCTTTCCCGAGTCCAGGTCAGGCGAGAAACAATGGCTGCTTTAACTCTAGCCTCGGCTCGGGTTTCTGTTTGCACATGGGCCCAATTTGTACCATTTATGATTAGGTTTAAGTGAGTTGATGTGCGATTTACTTAGGAGAATTGCCATTTCAGAATATATTACGATAGTCCCCATACAGCCGTGTGGCNAGCCGTGTGGCCGAAGCTTGTCCTGCCTACAACTGGACTTTTGCTCTGCTAACCCTGGGCTTTCTTCATGGCAGNCAGCCCCTGCCCAGGGGCTTGGCTTTCCCTCTGCATGTAAAGTATTGGACTATTGTTCAAACAGGCAGTGTTGTGACACCAATGGCAGACCCCGAGACTCAGGTGTGCAGGGCCAGCACGGAGAAGTGAAGTCCCATCTGAGACTCGAGGCTTGCTAAGCCTGCATCCTCTGTTGACACACACAGTAGGCACAGTCCCAAGAGAGCCCTTGTCTTCAAGGCTTTGGGGAACANGACCTGCTATCCTGCAGGAGAAGGAAAGCCTANCTCATAGGGTAAGGGGTTTGCTTGCCACAACCTTTCCACTGTCCTTGGAAGCACATTGAACTGGTGAGCCTTTTAATATCACAATGTAAACAGGTGGCAAGTGTCCTGCACTGCCTTGGTAATAACCAATCATCTGTGTTAAATTGTACTCTAAGAGGCAATGAACCCCAAANTCTGTCCCTAGGAGGGATAGNTCTACCACAAGGAGTGACCATCCCCATATCCAGTGCCCCTCTGTTAGAAGAGTCATTTCCCCAGGACCTCAGTACTCACACACACCCCCATTACTTCTAGTGTCTCCTGGTTCTCTGCCTGCACTGATGTACAGGAGTTTCAGGGACCACTGTATAAAGGCCTTCTGGTCAGGGTACCAATACCCAAGATGTTCTGGGGGAGTCATTATTCCCTGTCTTCCTTCCAAAGATGNACACAGTTTATGCCTTCAGAGGTCCCCTGGATATATTCTTTATGTCCAAAGCTCCAAGCAGCTGTGACCTTCTCCCAGATTTCTAAACTCTTCATTAGACCTTGACCTCTAGGGGTGGCTAAACTTCACCTTGGCTTTTGTAGATATTCCTGAAAGGATATTTAAATTTCTTTCTTTTGTCTGATGAGGTGAAGTAGGTGTCCTTATCCCCCACTGGCTGGCAGACTCTGCACGTTGATTTTGTCAAAAGGTTTGCTCAGGCCAGCTAAGAAAGGTGATTTTGGGGGGTCTCAAAGAACAGTTCTTAGTTGTTCCACAGTAGGTCACCTGTCCTTGCTGGGTTAGGAGTCTGTGGAGCTTAGGGGCCACATTGCACTGGCTCGCCTTGTGTCTTCAAGCTAGGCCATGCTGATTAAAAAGGACAGATGCCAGGTGCTACCTCCTTTGTCTGCCAATGCCTTCCTCTCCCGACAAATCCACACCCGAGCTGACCCCGTAGCATGCAGCTTCCCTTGCCCCCTTTCCCACTTTCCAGCCCATTACCCTCCTCACATGGTGGGCACAAGCACAAGGTGCCTTCTGGGGAAATGCCAAGAGANGTGGGTACTAGGCTCGGGAACTTGAAACCTGCCTCTCACTGGAGGAAAGTTCTGCTCTCAAACTATCACTTCTTCCCTTTTGCATCAGGCTTGACACATGACCAGCAGCTGGAAATCCCATAAAGAGAAATTAATAACAGTAATTCCAGTGCTTTCCAAGAGAAACAGTTGTGAGAGGGGAGAAGGAAAATAGACACCTGACTNATTCCCAGGGCTCCTCCTACTTCCCAAGTCTTCGAGGATAATCACAGTCTGAAGAACAGATAAGATAAACAATGTGAAGGATGGAGAGAGTCACAGGGTTTTAAAATGGGCTTGGGGATCTGGTTATTACCACAGTCCTCTGGAAATGAAACTGTTATGTTGTGGATTTAATAGCACTATACAAACGGTTGCCCTAAGAGATGGCTTGAACGAAAAATGTCCCCTATAGATTCCTGCATTTGAACACCTGCCTTCCAGTTGGTGGTGCTGTTGGGGAGGTTTAGAAAGTACAACCTAGTTGGAGGAAGTACATCACTGGAGGTGGGCTTTGAGTGTTTATAGCTTCACCCCAATTCCTACTTGCTCTCTCTCCTTCATGCTTGTGGTTAAGATGTGACCTCTCGGGATCCTGCTTAGCCACCATGCCTGCTGCCTGCTGCCTGCTGCCATACCTCGCAGCCATGATGTACTCTTATACCTCTGGAACCATGAGGCAAAATAAACTCTTTTTACATAAGCACTTTTGGTCACAACAATAGAAAAGAAACTCTTAGACCCTACCAGGGCTTGGAAGCCTGGACACACAGAACCAGGGACTGTAGGTTCCTATGCCTTGTATCCTGAGAATGAACAACCAGGTGTGATATGAAGAGATGCTACAAGTGATGAGTGGCAAGCCATGAATAATGTGCCCTAGGCTACTTTGTGCTTGACCCCAGGGAGCAGCCTCTAAACTTAACCGAGGATCCCAGGATCCTGCTATGAGTCAAAGTTCCCTTAACTTATAACTGAGGAAGAGCCAGGAGCTAAGCAAGTGCTATTTTGTTGTGGAATATTGCTTTAACTAGGCAAAGATGTGTTACATTTGTTTATGCTGCATTTGTTTAACTATGTAAAGATGTGTTGCATTTGTTTATGCTGCATTTGTTTAACTATGTAAAGATGTGTTACATTTGTTTATGTTGCATTTGTTTAACTATGTAAAGATGTGTTGCATTTGTTTATGCTGCATTTGTTTAACTATGTAAAGATGTGTTGCTTTGCCAATAGCTAGGCAATAGAGGGGTAGGCGGGGATGGCGAGCAGAGAGAAAAAGTAGGAGGAAGAGTCTAGGCTTGAGAGAGGAGAGAGAAAAGAGAATGAGGGAGAAAGAAAGGGATATATCCCGGGTCAGAAGCCAGGCAGCTGTCAGACAGACACATAGTAGGGCATACAGAAAGAAAGAAAAGTAAAAAGCCCTGATGCAAAATGTAGATGAAGAAAATAGGTTAAAATAAATGATAAGAACTAGTTGGACAGGCATAAGACAAGGCCAAGCATTCATAAGTCTCCATGTCACNATTTGGGAGCTGGTTGGAGACCCAAAGGAAAGCGGCTACACTATTTTCTCTAATAATTTCACTCCCTAAATAAGAGAGTCCAGCCTAGTCTAGATGACCCCCCCCTTTCCATCCTAGGCTCTCTAGGAGACAGACATAGAAACAGGGATCTGGACATGGTCATTGGTTAGCCATTGAGTTCCTCTCCCTACAGGTTGAGAACAATCTTCTCTCAGGAACGGAGACAAGGAAGGTCACCTCTGCTGTTTCTGCAGCCTAGATCTTTCTGTCTCTCCTCTCCAGGATGAGAATCAGCACACTCTGCAGAAATCAGGATGGGAGCCAGGACTTCCCCAAAGGTCTGGGTTTGGTGTGGGAATTACGTGCTCTGTCCAGTGTTTCCTTAGATGTTGTCTGATTTGGTATCAGAACTATAAAGCTGTTTAATAGAAGCCCTCTCCTTTTCAGAGCCCAGGCTTANTGAAACAGGATTTTGTGTCAGTCCACTGCTACCCTCAGCTCCATTTCCTAATAGGAAACTGCCTACGAAAGGGATATTGTGGCATCTTCCAGGACACACCCTTTCCCAAGCATGCCCGTTTCTCAGGCATGGTTACCCAAAGTTCATTAAACTCGACTAGGCCCGACTTCTTGTCTATGAGGTCCCTGGTCTTGGTGCTGTCTTCTCCTCATTCATTCAGCAGGTGCTGCAGGAGTCTGGCCCATGCAGTAGCCTGCATGGCACTTAGAATATCTGAGCCCCAAGAGCAGGAAGATTACAGTCCCACAAAACAGAGTGACCTGACCCTTGTGAGTGATACATCCATCTATAGGACAATAGCCACATGGGTTTACTAGTTGGAGAGACTGAGGCATTCAGTGCCTNAGACCTGGGGGGAGTNCAGTNGGATGCCTAGCTAGTATCTGTTATGTTCTGCTACTCCACNGGATGGAGAAAATTTCACTGGTTCCCACAGTGACTTTTATGAGTTTTATCTACATGTTTTTCTGTATCAGCTGGAAATTTTTAGATTATTGGTGTTAAATTTAAATAAAATATGTCTACCACAATTGCAAAGAAGAAATTTGTTATCAGCAGGGTCAGAATTAGTAAAATTGATTGGGAGAAACAAGCAAGATGTGGTTGGAGGGACATGAGGTTGTACTGGGACCTGTTTTTCTGTTCACCCATCTCCTCTCTTCCCTTCCTCTATTTTATTTGTAGATTTATTACATATATGAGNGTTTTGCCTACATGTGTGTATGTGTACCATATGTGTGTCTGGTGTCTGAGGAAGACAGAAGAAGGAATCAGATTCCTTGGAGCGGAAATTGATGAGCCACCATGTAGGTGCTGGGAACCAAACCTGGGTTTTCTGCAANAGNGGCAGGTGCTTTTAACTGTTGAGCCATCTCTGCAGCCCTCCTTCCTCCATTTTTTNGGGGGGTGGATAGGGGAAATAGCCAGGTCTGGCATTCGACTCTGGAGTTCATTGTCCAGCTGAAGATAACCTTGACCATCTGTGCTTTTNCATCCGCATTTCAA
This sequence comes from Neotoma lepida, assembly GCA_001675575.1. Lineage (NCBI taxonomy): Eukaryota > Metazoa > Chordata > Mammalia > Rodentia > Cricetidae > Neotoma > Neotoma lepida. The sequence goes on from LZPO01055333.1 coordinate 110,357, forward strand.
CGACAGAGATTACAAGAATGTTGTACCACACAGTTCATGCCATGCAATGGATAGGGCCCAGGGCTTTGTGAATGCCAGGTGATGTTGTAACCTGGAGTGACAACCATCACATCTTTCATGGGAATTACCAGAGTGACAGTAGGACAGGTAGAGGTGAATCGCCTGGGGAAGGTAGAGAGGTCCCTAGAAGGTCTTTGCTATGGAGTCCTGGCAGCTGTCTTTGTTTTGATGCCTGTCCAGTCTGGTTATTCTTCCAGCCTCTGAGATAGGTAGGGNCCCTGATGTGTCCTAGAACTTCTTCCCTCAACTTCCCTGGGTGCCCATGTCACAGAGGGTNCAAGTGGCAGAGATAGAACTTGGGTCATGCCCACAGTCCCATGCCAGACTCTGGTGCACANAGCAAGAGCCCCAAGCAACCTCTAGAGTAGCACTCGTGTCATGCAAGAGAAGCTGAACATTTGGCTTTCATATGTTTTCAATTAGAACACCAGAATTTTGGCATTTGGACCTCCTCTCTTCCCCCACAAGCTTCTAGTATGTGGTAGCATAGGCCTGCTGTCCCTCCACTAGGGGTGTCCNATCTATGNTCCTGGTTTGCATCATTCCAGAATAGCTATGAATATAGCCCAAAACATTTGTAGATAAANTATCAGCTCACAACGTCAAAAGGTTGGATATTTCTGAGTTTTCAAGTTCATCAGACTTTGAACAAAAAAGACTTTTTGTCTAGAAAGGAAGAAAAAAATTTTAACTGTTCCTGGGAAAAACCTCTAAGATATTCTGGAAATGCCCAGAAGTAATTGTGAATACCATGTCGATATNACCATATGGGGCATGGCATTTTCAATATAGGTGCACACCTCTTATACAGGTCCACCTTCCATAAAGGGTCCTGTGGTTCTCTGTGTAATTTTGTCCTGAGTATGTGAATCACCTTGGTATTTTGAGAGGTGAGGTGTGGGGCAGGTCACCTTGATGGCTGACATCCTGCACCCCATGACGATCACCTTGCCAAGCAGTTCAATTTCAAGTATAACATGGGGTGGCCTAGCTGCACCTCAGGGGATCAGAGGAGCTCTGGGGTGATTCACGCCTGTGCAGTAATCCTGCAGTGAATTAGGAAGAAAGTGCAAAAATACATGCCTGAGAGGAGGCTGGATCCTTCACACTTCAGCCCTGGAACCCCAGGGGATGCTCTGCAGGGGGGCCTCTCCAAGCTCTGCAAACAACTGAGACGTTTTCCTACAATGTTTCCCTCCTTTAATTTGTAGTGTGAAGTCAGCCTGGCAAGTTCTCCAGTTTGGTTTTCTGGATCGGAAGGCAGGGAAAGGAAATTGATTTGAGCTGGATGAATCTGGGGTTCATTTGTTTTTAGACAATTAGATAGCCGGGCACAAGGGAAGCTCTCCAAACTCACAGAATGTGTGTACTTTGTTTTNGGGAAGTTTGAATATCAGGGCTTGGGCTTAGCCTGGGGATGACAGGAGTGGCAGTCCTAAGCCAGAGTGTAGGCTGATGTTCCAGGGAAACCTGGAGTCCAAATGCAGCCCCTGGAGGAAGCCAGCNGACTCCAGGAACACAAAAGAGAAGCCCTTCCTACTGACTTGTCGGGACAATGTGCTGGAGCCTCCTTCTCCATCTTATTAGTCAAAGGTCTTCTGGGAAATGTCACAGACCTACCAGGGAGAAGTGGGTGTGTGATGGCCACAGCACCTCCCTGGGAAGTGACATTTGTTCCCTTGACCAGCACTAACTGCTGGTGCAGACCTGGCAGGTCCTAAAAACAGGTGGATGTGAGGCTTGNGTCCTCCTCTTGTGCTGTGTGACCTTCAGGGGCTCTTTGGTCTTGTTGGGTGTCTCTTGATTCTGTAAATGCCCACAGCNAAGGGATGATACATTCAGTGAGGTCTCTTCTGTACTGAGTCCTATCAACTTTCAGTTTGAAGATAAGTCTGGGAAAAGCTTGAGCAGTAAGAACAGACTTCAGCCCAGTTATTGGCTGAAGGTTGACTCTTTCTGCCTCAAGACAGTACTCAGCAGTCCTTTTGCTTGGCTTGATTTGTCTTAAAAGGAAACATATCATCAGCACAGATGCAGGTTCCCCATGTCCTTACACGTTTTCAAACTGTCCACCATGGAAGAACTGGACAGAAACCTCCAGTGCTCTAACTCTCCCTCTCCTCATCACCAAGTGACCCCAAACAAGAAGCAACTCAAAGTCCGAACCATCCTTNGTGAACTTCAAACTGAGGAGGCCGGAGGTGGGGGAGGGGTGCTGCAAGTGAAAGAACATGAACATTTGGACCAGAAGAGGCTTGATCTGACCAGCCTTAGACCCGGCCATGTTGNTGNTGGATGGTAGATACCACNAGGACTCCAGACCCTCTGACTTCTCCTTCTGCTTATGCTGAGATGGCTCTGTGCTCATTCAGACCCACACTCCCCTTCCCATACAGTGCTAAAAGGGATTCTGTCTCTCTGCCACTATCTAACAATGAGAACCAACTCTCTGGAAGGCCACTGCTGACTCTTCTTGGACATCCTGGACCTGTGGCTGTCCCTGGTCCAGGCACCAAGGCTGGGCACTCTGATGTGCTTGATGGATCAGGTTCAGCCACTCAGCTGGGGAGGGAGGGAGTGGAAAGGTTCTAGGCAAAACAGTCATCAAAATCCAGGGGTGGTGGCACACACAGGTAATCACAGCACCCAGAAATGGCAGGAAAATCGCCTGCTGGCTTCCCAAAGTAACTACAGTCGCACTGTCTGAGGTGGG